>JARSSU010007803.1:0-36093 GCA_029619165.1 Eurosta solidaginis
GACGACATTAATTTGTTGGAGCTTAAGTTATGCCACTGCTTCAGAGTTCTTTGCTCTCAGTTTTATGCAATTTATGACTAACATACTAATAAAGATATGCTTTTAATAATTTCTTTAGTAACCTTAGTAGGTATGTATGCTGAGTATATCCACGCACATACATACAAATTTTCTATAGGAAATTTTTTTTCTTTATTTAAATCGTGTAGTACTCCTAACTCATAAGCGTATCATTATGTTATTTTTATGAGTGCGAATTTAAGTTCACAGACACTCTACTAAATACAATTACCGGTCGTAAACCCAAATAGGTACATGTGTTGAGCTTAGTTGTGAAAGCATGTTAAATTACGGTAAATTTTACTTGCAACGTAAGTGTCATACGCTTAGTTGATAGCTCCTGGCGTTTATTTCAATATTTTTGTGCTAAGAATAATTATGAAAGCGATACACGCACTTACGATTTGCGATAAAAATTCGAAATTTTTCGCTGAAGCATGATTTATATATGTGACCCGGTCTATGAAAAGGGGGCTTATGACTCAAAAAAGAAATTGCGAGAAACAGCTGTTAAAGATAAACAATGCATTTCTTCAGTTTCTTAGTAGTAGTAATTTTTTTTGAGTCATAAGCCACCTTTTCATAGACTGGGTCACATATGGTGACATTATAATCGTTCTCTCAGGTACTGCAAAGTAAACAAGTAAAGACAAACGTAGTAGGCCGAAAGTCAATCTTTGTAGCCAGAATGCATTTGTAGAGAAAAGCCCGATGATGTGTGAAATAACAACAGTGCCATGCCAAGAGAGTTAAATTAATACTTTTAAACATTTTTTTATATACCCAACTCTTGGAGAACTTTTGTGTCCTTTTCTTCCCAAAGGTGGGGGAGATCATTCATATGTATCCCCAGGATTACAAACCTATTAGGTAAAATCATTTATAGATGTGTATGTAAAATCCAACATGGATAAAAAACTGTTCTCCAAAACACGCATGTTGTACACCAAAGACAAGTCGGTATACACGGCCTAGCATTGGGTGGTAAAACCATAGAGATATTCTTGGAAAATAAGAAGTACTTCTCAGAAGTTTTCTCGTACTTTGCTGGGGCTTTCAACAGTGTCTATAAACAGGGGGTCATGGAGAGTCTTAAGTGCACTGAACTACACCCAGTCTCAATCAGACGGATCAGTTGGTAGCTTAATTGCAGAAAGTTTACTAGTTGTTGTTGGAGCGACAAAGATACTCCCCGAAGGTTTTGGAGAATGTTATCGATGTTGATGGTCCTTGGTAGGATATAGATCCGGTATGTTCCGGGCACAAGCACCATTTAGTTACTAGCCCAACCATCTCGGGAAACATTTAGAGTGACCCATGGAACCTAGGTCAAACCGCCCTCCTTATCACAATATCAGTGAGGAACACTGGGTTGACAGAGCATCGGCTTCTAAAGAAATAAGACTCGCCACGGGTAGTTAGGTTGAAAATTGGGTTGGAAAAGGTATAAATTGCGCTGGAAACCCCCTGAAAGATTTGCGCTACACAATTCCTTGAATCAGTTTGATATGTGGCTAAGAAGTTTACATGGCAGTTGAAAGTGCCTTTCAACAATGAGCTGTTCTAATGTCGGGTTGGGCGCCAAGCTAGGAGATGTGATCCTACAGGCGAAAACTTATACTAAATATCTGCGAATCATTCTGGACAAAAAGTTGTGGGAAAAGCTCAATGTGGAGGAGATAGTGATGAAGGCCTCTACAGCACTTTATGAATGTAAAAGAATGCTTATGTGTACGTGTATGCTTAGACAACGCCGAGGGCTAAACTGTATGACATACTGCACATTCCACCTGTAGATCTGGCGAAGAACACAGCGTTAAGAAAGGCACCAAAACTCAATGTCTCGGGGCAGTTTGAGCACAGACCATACGTTATAACAGTATATCGTCATCAAATATTAGAAGAACAAACCAGACCAGTAGAAATGGTGGAGGAAAATAGCAGCCATCCAATTTTTACATTATCAGCCAATCAATCATCAATTAAGGCTTCAACCTCTCATAGAACAACATCTAAATATATGGTACAGTGTCAGAAATCCCTGGAAACAATCGGGACAGGGAGAAACCTACATCTACATATATTGGATCCTTGGAAATAATTGAAAATGAAAAAGCAGATAAACAGGACTCATATTTCGAAACCTGTACCGAAATTGTTTTAATCCGAGATTACATGATTGAGAGAAGGCGATAGTTGCGTATGATAGACCAACCAGGAAAGGCGTGGACACAAGCACGGGTGCAAAGTTTCGAGGATCACTTGATTATAGGCCCATGATGGCTATTCTGACTGGACACTCCCCCTTCTAATTCCCCCTGATTCCAAACCCCATTTCCAATCACTCCTACTCCCATCTTCACTTTCACTCGAAGCTCCCACTGCCAATCCTACTCAGACTCTTACTTAAGTGGATCCCGGGGCTGCGTAGTGCTTGTAACCAAATATTCAACTCCACCTGGGCCTAGCAATTATATTAAAAGTTCCCCACCGAAGATAGGAGTGAGCTGACTTAGAAGGTTTTGCAGAGTCAAATCAAATCAATGACCATCCCAAAATAGTCCTGCTAGGACTTAAATTATATTAGTTTCCGGAACGTATCGGATCAACGGCTTTAAGAAACTAACACTTATCCTGGTTTCTCTGAATTGGACAAAACAGTAAAACAACGATTGGTGGTCCTGACCATGTTGGTGTTGACAAGTATCGATGGAGGTATGAAAAACCAGCGATGAGCTGTATGAGCTATTTGCAGATATGGAGATAGTAATAGATGAATAAAAGCACAAAGTCTTCACTGGTAAGTGCATCTTATACGAATCACCAACAACCTCCGGTTGGGAAAGTTTTTCTAACGACACATGTATATATGTGGACGCAGAGGAAGGGATTGACCACGACTGAGGTTGCTGATATAGGTGAGGGGTTACTTAGTCTCCTTAAAAAAAAACTGCAACGCACTATAACATAGGAAGAGATTTTAGGCCGAGCTTAACTCCCAATTTTCGGGATGGGATCTACTTGTTTTATGCCCACTCCGAACGGCATCTGCGAGACAGATGAGTTTTACTGAGAGGTTTTCATGGCAGAAATACACTCGGAGTGCTTGCCAAACACTACCGAGGGGGACCCCGCTTAAAAAATGTTTTTCTAATTGAAAAAATTTGTTGGTGCTTTGCCGGGGCATGGATCGTCGGTGTGGTAGGCGGAGCACACCATCACATCACGGCGGCCGTCTAATCTCCTTTGGTGTTCAAAATTGGCATAAGTTGAAGCAAAGCAAAGATATATATCGTGCGCAATGATATACCGAAACAACGGTCAAAATCACTTGAACATGAAAAATAAAATAAAACTTGGTGAAATTTAAGTTCCAACTTCTCTTCCGGTTTGTGTCGGTCACCTTTTTAATTTTCCCCACATGAAGGTCCTACGCCTTATGCCGAGTCCACTCTGCAGCTATAAGCAAATAACTGAGAAATTTTTTATGGCTAAAACAATCTAGAAGTAGCCAAGTGTCTACCTCGCTTAGAGAAACTTTTTTCCGATTATATAATTTTTTTTCCCAAAACACCTTTGGTTTGGTAGCCGGATCACGATACCACCACTGCGGCCGCTTACACCCTAGTCACGAATAAGAAGAGGCATTTAAAAATCTTTGAGTCTTAATAATAATGCTAATCTAGTTTCGTAAACATAACAGAACCCACTTTTATCGAACTGTTAAGAGCTTATATGTGAGTGTGTCTTAAGTCTATTATCGAGCAGCAGATTTTATAGTTTTTGCGGCGGGGTTGGCCGTATAGTGATGGATTATGTTATCTGTTCTTTTGACATTTTGGGCCTAATCGATAGTTTTTCTGTAGGATCAAAATACTTCTCAGATCATATGCCGATCGTTATGAAAATCTACGGTCGCGTGTATCCTACCGACTATGTCGGGTCTTTATCTTCTGCAAGACTATCATGGAAACCGCGCAGTGCGGAAAAATACAAAGAGGCTATCGCTAGTTCCTGCAATGACGATTATATATACTCCGTGGTACCTATTGATCAGAAAGTGTCTATAATTACCGAAAAAGTCAAGTCGGCAGCACAAATCGCCAAAAGAAACTATCGTATCTCACCGAAAAATTAGTGGTTTGACAATCAATGCCCAAACTTACGCAGAAAGGTAATGAACCCTTTAAATATACTGAGAAGGAGGAATTCTGAATGCGATAGGGCTAAGTATTTCGCTCTCCGTAAAGAGTATGTTACACTTTGCAACCGGAAGAAACTAGAGTGGAGATGCAAAGAGATTGAACACCTGAACACTGTTAGAAATTCAAGCGATTGATGGCGTTTAGCAAACACTCTCAAAAAGGTCCGCTCTAAAGTAAGCTCCAGCCTCCAAATCCATGATTTCTATTCCCACTTCAACGATCTTCTTTTTCGCCATAACATAGACTTGTGTGTACACTGGGATATGCCTCAGCGTACTGACCCCTTTCTTGATGTTTTTTCGACTACTGGGAAATTCAAGTGGTTATAGATAGTACCAAATGCAATACAGCCCCAGGGCAGGATGGCGTGTGTTATGAGTTTTATTAATTTGCTCCGCAATGTTTCCTCAATGGACTGCTGGCGCTTCTAAATTTGATATACATGAGGAAGCAGATCCTTTCCTCTTTCAGTTTCGCAATCTTGATCGCTCTTTTCGAAAAAGGTGACCCTAACATTATTAAAAGTTACAGAGGTTTGCCTCTTTTAGATACTATCTACAAAATCTTCTCTGGGCTCTTACTGAACCGCATAAAAGCTTGGATCGATTTTAACAATATCACGGATGAGTCCCAAGCAGGATTTCACAGGGGATATTCGACAATAGACAAGTGCTTTCAAGTATTGTCAATCTAAGTTTTTCACGCAACAGAAGAACTTTTGTCTTCTTTGTAGACTTCTCGTGTGCTCTTTGATACCATTCCCCGCAATATGATCTTTTACAAACTAGCCTCCTATGGTATTTCTACTCATATGATTGAAATTTTTAGTCTTATCTACGCTAATACATCTTGTACGGTTTTGTTTGACGGCAAACTGTCCGAATCTTTCCCTGTAAATCACGGTGTCCCCCAAGGCTGCCTTTTAAGTCCGATTTTATTTTCTTTATACTTAAATGCCTTGAATGATTATCTGTGCGGGGGCGTCATGGTTGATAACAGTAAGGTAAAGGTGCTTATGTATGCGGATGATTTGGTCCAATTTTGTAATCTCCTGAACAGCTTCAGGAAATGATAAATTCCCTTTGCGACTACTGTAGCCAATGGGCATTTACTGTTAACCTGAGCAAGTCGAAAATCATGATATTTAGGAAAGGTGGTAGGATGCCTGGATCCTGAAATGGTCTTATGGCAGCGAAGACATTGAAATAGTTAACGAATACAAATACTTAGGTGTTCTCCTCACTTGTCAGTTATCTTTTACTAAGCACTTAGATTCAAAGTTGGTGGATGCTAAAAAACACTATTAGCTCAACGTGGTTGATCTACATTAACAACCCCTGTATCCGTTTGAGCCAGAAAATAAAAATCTTTGAGGCTGCTTCCAGGTCCATTTTGTTTTATGGCGCACAAGTATGGGGAGTCGCCCATTTCGACCAAGTCGAGAAACTCTTTAGATTTTTTATAAAAAAGCTGATTTTCCTTCCCTCTAACATGCCAAATTACATCTGCATCTGGAAACAGGTTTGCAACCCCTATATTTACACACGCTCCGTCTACACATGCTTTATATTGATCGCTGTCTCAGACTTACTCATGACAGACTACCTGGCATCCTGGCAGTTTAGACAGCCAAGTTGGGGATCTCTTCGGCAAACGTTTGAAAGGAACTCGCTAACAGAGTTAATTTACCTTTCGTTGCGGAATCTTCAATAGCTAATATTCAGGTTTTCACGCCTTCGCTTTTAGATCGTCTTGCTGAGAGTAATACGAGTATGTTTCTAGAAATGGCTCAAAAGTCTACTACCCACGATCTGTACCCTATTTTAGTGCCATTAGAGAGTTCATATTTCACGGATGATTTCACCGCCTATGCCGTTAGCTTAATTCTACGTGCAAAGGGGAGGTTTGCTGAACCTAAACGCAAGAGCTTACAAAAACATATCGTCTCCATTTTTCTCAGTGTGTACCTTGCAGGTGCAGAAGACGCTTATCACTTTATTGGTTCATGTCCTATATATAACAACCGTTTGATCTATCTTAGGGGAAAGAACTTTAGATATGGCAAAGGTCATTGCTATTTTAGATGCATATAATTTCGACTCTCTTGCCAAGTTTCTTGCAGACAGCATTAAATTCAGGAACTTAATATTAAACGAATTATCATAGCTTGTAAGCAATTTATTTAACATGTAATGCGACACGCAACAAATTCTGTTATTGTATCAATTTTGTACTTTTATTTATTTATTATACTCAGCTGAGTAGAGCTCACAGAGTTTATTAACTTTGTTCGCATAACGGTAATCCGTAACGGCATAAACTAATCGAGATAGATATAGACTTCTATATATCAAAATGATCTGGGCGAAAAAAGAAAATCATTTAGCCATGTCCGTCCGTCCGTCCGTCCGACCGTAAACACGATAACTTGAGTAAATTTTGAGGTATCTAGATGAAATTTGGCAAGTAGGTTCCTGGGCGCTCATCTCAGATCGCTATTTAAAATGAACGAAATTGGACTACAAACCACGCCCACTTTTTCGATATCGAAAATTTCGAAAAACCTAAAAAGTGCGATAGTTCATTACCAAAAACGGATATAGCGATGAAACTTGGCAGGTGCGTTGATCTTATGACGCAAAATAGAATATCAGTAAAATTTTGGACAATGGGCGTGGCACCGCCCACTTTTAAAAGAAGGTAATTTAAAAGTTTTGCACACTGTAATTTCGCAGTCGTTGAATATATCAATATGAAATTTTGCAGGCACGTTCCTCCGAATACTATATGTGTGCTGAATAAAAACTGGCAAAATCGGATGAAGAACACGCCCACTTTTAAAAAAATTTTTTTTAAAGCCAAATTTTAACAAAAAATTTAATATCTTTACAGTATATAAGTAAATTATGTCAACATTCAACTCCAGTAATGATATGGTGCAACAAAATACAAAAATAAAAGAAAATTTTAAATGGGCGTGGCTCCGCTCTTTTTCATTTAATTCGTCTAGAATACTTTTAAGGCTATAAGTCGAACAAAATTTACCAATCCTTGTGAAATTTGGTAGGTGCATAGATTCTATGACGACAATTATTTTCTGTGAAAAAGGCGACATCGGTTGAAGCCACGCCAAGTTTTTTATACACAGTCGACCGTCTGTCCTTCCGCTCGGCCGTAAACGGATAACTTTACCAAAAATCGATATATATTTACTAAACTCAGTTCATGTACTTATCTGAACTCACTTTATATTGGTATAAAAAATGGCCGAAATCCGACTATGACAGCCCCTTTTTCGATATCGAAAATTACGAAAAATGAAAAAAATACCATAATTCTATACCAAATACGAAAAAAGGGATGAAACATGGTAAAGTAATTGGACTGGTTTATTGACGCAAAATATAACTTTAGAAACAAACTTTTTAAAATGGGTGTGATACCTATCATATTAAGTAGAAGAAAATGAAAAAGTTTCGCAGGACAAAATCAAAAGCCATTGGAATCTTGGCAGGAATACTGTCCGTGGTATTAGATATATAAATAAATTGGCGGTACGCGACAGATGATTTTCTGGGTCACCATGGTCCACATTTTGGTCGATATCTCGAAAACGCCTTTACAAATACAACTACCACCACTCCCTTTTAAAATACTCATTAACACCATTTATTTCATACCCATATCGTACAAACACATTATAGAACAAACCCTGGTCCACCTTTATAACGATATCTCGAAAAGGCGTCCTCTTATAGAACTAAGGCCCACTCCCTTTAAAATACTCATTAACACCTTTCGTTTGATACCCATATCTTACAAACAAATTCTAGAGTCACCCCTGGTTCACCTTTATAGAGATATCTCGAAAAGGAATCCACCTATAGAACTAAGGCCCACTCCATTTTAAAATACTCATTAACACCTTTCGTTTGATACCCATATCTTACAAACAAATTCTAGAGTCAACCCTGGTCCACCTTTATGGCGATATCCTTAAATGGCGTCCACTGATAGAACTATGACCCGCTCCCTCTTAAAATACTCTTTAATAACTTCCATTTGATACACATGTCATACAAACACATTCCAGGGTTACCCTTAGTTAATTTTCCTACATTGTGATTTTCCCTCATTTTGTCTCCATAGCTCTCAACTGAGTATGTAATGTTCGGTTACACCCGTACTTAGCCTTCCTTTCTTGTTTGAGCCAATGTTATTTAGGGGCAAAAAATTTACTTAAACCCAAAGCGGTATGTACCTAAAACTAGGAATTCATCCGTTTAGTAATTGGAGTATAAATGACATCCCCATAGGTTTAAAGTTGATTTGCAAGCAAGAATACCAAAATTAAGACATTTTCAAGGCAAAATATGAATTAGCGCGGAAATGTACTAATATGTTGCGTATACGCCCCGTTGCATGCAATGAAGTATTTAACTCCCTTAGTTACAGTACTTATGTTGTATGTTGGAACATATTAATTTCCATATGTGCCTTTTTGATGGCAGCACAATAGTTAGGAGCACACAAATACACATAGGAAATGCATTAGGAAAACTCTCGACTTCTCTATTATTATTTCAGTGAAATGTGTTGCTTCGCTAATACAACGAATCTACAATATTGATATTAGTAGTTAACTGCTTGTTGCTAGCATGCGCTACAAAATTTTCGCTTTCTTAATCGGGCCGTAAATGTTCGTAATATTGGCAATTTGAAGAGTGTTCATTGTTGTGGAATGCTACTTAGTAATATTTACGCTTTTTTTATATAGCCCTACCCAAATATTTTTAGATCCGTAAGGGCTTAGATAGGCAGAAATGTGTAGAAGGCACGAAACATTTGAACAAATGAAACTATAACTAAATATTTGTTACAAACATTTAATCTATATGGAACGGTACTAAACGTAAGCCCAGCATATCGTAAATGAAATATCATAAACCATTTTTCTTACTGCTGGTCCTATAAAAAGTTTCTTGAAATATATAAATATGTAATTTGCTAACATTACGAATGAGCTTACGGGGAACAAATTTAAAATTTATAAATAGGTTATGCAGGAGTGCTTCATATTGCATAATTGTAATGTATTTTTATAATTTTTCTTATCTGATACATAAAAACTATTTCTTTGGAGAAAATAGAAATAAGGACCAGCTAATTCGTTCACTATTTGAGACTTCTTCGAAAATATATCAATGAATTTATAAATAATGTATTTTTTGCTATAAACTCTGTGTACTTGGTTACTTATACAGAAACTACTCTTTCTCTTTGTTTTGATTATAAAATTGATATTTTTATTTTTTGATTATTGATAACTATTACTTATTTTTCATTTTTAAAAGCTATTATAACAAGGTTCGGTTTAATTTTTTTGTTTTGTTCAAATTAATTATTGCATTTTGCACCGACTCAAAATGTATGAGAGCAAATAATTTCAAACGATTCAAAACGATATATGAAAAAAACAAATTCATTTAATTATTATCATAAAAAGAAGTCAAACATGTCATGGCATTTGCTATAATGTAGCATAAACCATAAAAAGCTTTTGTTAGATATTTTTACATCTTTTCTTTTAAAAAAAATATCCATGTTTTCCCTCTTATATATAAAATTTCACTACGCCACTGGCGGCCGTAAAAGCCAAACCGGTACACTCAGAGTATAACTTAATTGGAATAGCGTAAATAATATATTACGATGTACATCATAAGAGTTGGTTAAAGCACTTGTTTAGTGAGAAAAACAAACACAAAAAGAATCTGATATTTAGTTTAACCCTAGAATGCATACGTTGAGCCTCCGGGGCTCACTTGGATATATATTTCACATATCTTATAAATTTGAAATAATTTTTACAAGAGGCTTTGCAATGCTATATTCGAATTATTCTAATTATAGCGGGCATTGATTTTTTGAAAAAATTTTTTTTTCACAGAAATAAAAGCAATTTTTTATCAATACCCTTTTATACATATGATGAGCCTGTGAGGCTCATATGGCTCAACCAAGTATGCCATGCAAATTTATTGAGCAATGACCGTTATCTATGTAACTGAAGTGAGTCTATTCATAGTAACGGGACATTGATGTTTTGAAACACACACATCAAGCAAGTATGCTTTGCAGAAGAGTTACCCCCGCCCAGTTTATTGTTTCGGTTTCTCCTAGTGGTCAAGTGCAACAACAATATATGCTGTATGTGTGGTGGTCGTTATTGATAAGAATCACGGCCTCCATAGTCATTTTCGTACGGACTTGTGTTGTTCGGAAGACGCTGACTGCTTAGTCGTGCTCGCCGTGTCTCGCACTATGCTACTTTATGCGAGATGTGTGCATACGGATACCGTAGTGCGATACATAAGCAGTCAAAAATGGCGTCAACAGCACCAAGACGATCTACAGATAGATCTCTTGAGAGACTTCCTCTTTGATGACAATCGCTACTAAGTTCCATACTCTAATGGTGCTAAGGGGTACGAGCGAGTGATAGGTGGGGCTGAGAGGATATACTAGATATACGGTGTGTTTGTCGGAAAGTGGGTCCGTAATGGGGGGCGGAGGCCGTTGTGTTGACGCGGCTGCCTTAGGCGGCGTGCGGAAGTCGAGGGAGGGGAGGGTGTAGTGTACTCTATCTGAAGGTTCCACGCGGTTCGTCGTCGCTCAGGAGCGAGCCCAGCACACCAGATAGGTGTGTGACTAGCACGGCGCGCGGGCGTGAGGAAGGTATGCGCATAGTACTCGCTAGCGGCTAGCGGCGCCCGGCCAGTTGATAGAGGCAGCGGTCGTCCCTCCGGCGGTGGGCATGATGGGGGTATAGGTGGTCTAGCGGTGCCCTTCCTGCACAACTAGAACGCAAGTCGATCCCGTTCCGGAAAAAATGGGTTAATATGGATAGTTCACCACCCTAGGCAGACCGAAAAGAGGACGAGTGAATCATCTTGGGGCACGAGTCGAAATTACTACCCGTAATTATCCGTCGGATGGATGTACGTACTCGTGGTCCTAGTGATGACCAAGACAGCAGTGAAAGTGAGATTGGTGTGAGTAGCGACCGATAGGCCAGAATTGTTCTCCTGGGACAAATTTATTACATCGAAAATGCTCACGAAATATAGAGGATGCTACAAACAATAAGCACTACGCCGCTTGTTTGAGGCACAGGGAAAATATTGGCGACCCCTGGATAAACAAAAAATTGAGGCTCTTTTAGGGTTTGATACTGTGATGGCTGTGTGGAAAAAAATTGGGATATGCCCGTTCCGGGCGCTTTTCCTGGATATACGGCAAACCCTTTATACCCAGCTACAATGTCAATTAAACGATTCGAAACATAATACGCCAGATGCTTCGATCGTACTGAGAACAGTCAACAACACGCAACTTCTCGAATTTCATCAGATCTCTACTGTTGCGCCCATTCTCATATTGATTGCTAGGTCTGCTCTTTTTTCTACAGGGGCGAAGTAATCATTCCAAAAGCTATTTGGTAACAATTGACCGAACAATATTAAGTTTTGAGGATAAGATATATAAAACCGCATAACCGCCAAATATTTTTAATACCTTTTATTAGCTTGGCCTGTATGCAACGTAATCTGTGAGCTTAATTTGTCACCGGTTTCTGGAATGCTGATAATTGAAGACTGTGCATACGTATCATGACCGATGATCATGCAGTAATGTGATGTGTGTGGGTGACATAAGGTCACGGCCATTAAAGGTCAAGTGAATCTTGACCACCCCAAGATGGCCATAGATTTGAGAAACCTTGCAGATAATGCGAAAAACGCATTGCATTTATTATATGTAGAAGTGGATGCATGCATATCTTCATTCGGTATAAGAGCATACTGCGGAGCCCTTTTAACACGCTTTGTTTGTTAGCTTGCTGTCTCTTTCTATGTCTCTTATGTTATCCATGTACGTATGTAACGAAATCTAGAGTGGAGCCGAGAGCCCCGATAATGCCGAGCTCGCGATCTTCCGTGCTTTTTGAAGCATTTAAGATAGGTACATGAGCTAGTGCAGGCACTCAGACCAAGGACACCATAACGAAGAATCGGGCGCTACAATGCTCTTGTAAATACAGTAGTCAACTTAGCGTGAATCTCAGGGGGTGCCACTTGCCCTTTTTTAGTTTTTTTTGCAGGTGAACAGCTCTGCTGCTAACCTTCTTTGATTGCTCCACTATATGGTCACTCACACATAATATCCTCCTATCCAGAATGGCTCCCAAATACTTGACTTGATCGCTAAACCTAGAACGTACCCCCAATTCTTGGTGATTGTAATGATTTGGTACTTTGTACCTCCTCGTGAAGAGAACAAGCTCGGTTTTATCCGGGTTGACTTCCAAACCTGGGGCGGGTTGTACTCCTAGGAGCACTCCATATGCCAGCTGGGTTCCGATTGGCGCAAGGGCCCTTGGTCCGTGAGGGAAATATCACGCGCCTCCACTACCTTGAGGCACGCCCCGTATATACCACCCTATCAGCATGACGGCGGCCTCTAGAGGTTGACCGACCTGGCGTCGTCACAGGCAATTAGCTTTGACATTGCGCTGGACCCACCCTGCATCGTGGTAAATATGGCGGTGGACGCAGGGTTGTCTTTTTAACCTTAACGGCCAACCGTAGCGAGTGCGGCCCCGTCCCCTTCCACTGTTTGTTTCGGGATCCTGCCATCTTCGCTGCTCTCGTCTAATAATGCCAATTGTGATCTGCCGACTCCTTGGAAATTTTCGGGCGAAATACCGCGTCCAGCCTCCCTGCATTTTGGGCCTTTTCGTCGCCGTGGGGGTTTTGGATTCATTCCATGGACCGCTGGCGTTTAGAGTTTAATCACTCTTCGACTAAACTTTTCGTTTTTTTCCGACGATTACTTTTATCGAAAATTTATCACTATATTTTCAAATTTATTAATGTTCTACTGGAGAGTTGTCGGTCTAATATAGAGTGTAACTGATGTTTTATCGAGTGAGTTATCGAGTGTGTACTATTTGATTTTTCCTGCTTTTATTATCGTTTTATCGGTATGTTAGCAACAACCAACATAAAAGCTGATAAGGAAGCATAACGAGAAGTGTACAACATCCATAACTCGATCGGTTTTCTTTCCATAATAGGAGGATAACAAAGAATACTGTTTTCAATATCGATTTGTAATGTAGTGTAAGCACACCTCGCTCACAGAAT
Organism: Eurosta solidaginis; assembly: GCA_029619165.1. NCBI lineage: Eukaryota > Metazoa > Arthropoda > Insecta > Diptera > Tephritidae > Eurosta > Eurosta solidaginis. Next base: position 13,475 of record JARSSU010007803.1, read on the forward strand.
GTGGCGGCGTGCATGCTCGCGTTATCCGGGCAAAGCTCGTCGGATTGGGGTGGGTCCTTGCCGCCACTAAGCCGCCTATGAATTCGTTATACATATAAGGAAATCATGCACTTCTTTAATAACAACAACGACAAAAATATTACTCCCCAAATCAAATCCCATAAACACTAAAAAAACGGAAAGACTGCTCGGATGAAAGGTCTCTAATTAATCCCAGGAATGCCATTACTAAACAGCCTCCTTCTCTTCCCTACCCATCCATAAACAGATCACTTATTGCATCACCAACCCAACATACTGACGAACTAAGGTTTAATCCATCTCACAAATAAAGTTGAATTTAAGAACACATATTACAATTCAAATACAAAAATCTTTATTTAACAATTTTATGATAACCGACTTCATGTCTAAACTTTAAATTTAAAGTTTAACTAATCTAAAGTTAACATAGTCTATATGAGTAGTGTTCTTCATTGGCCTCCCAAACTTAAATGTTATATGTATAACTGGGCAATCCCAAAAACGTTTACTTTTTTGGATACTCGGGGTTTTACGACACCGGCCAATAACTTAAGCTAGAGAAAAGTACAAAGGCATCAAGTCTGAACCTTTCACTATCCGATATAATGATATTTAAAATCAAGAAAGTTGGTAGTAGTTTTACAGAACTTCGAAATGTACAAAAACATCGATTTTTACACTTTTTCAAGCGATACCCTTGATCTATAAAATTTGAGGACATAGCTGAAACGCTATGGAATTTAAAACTGAGTGTTGTTTTTGAGGACTGAGATTCTAAAAGTATCTTGAGCAAAAATTAATGTGCCCCTCCAATACTCAAAACTATCATCAACAAAGCAGCGATACCTTTATACTCAGTTGAGCCAGAGCTCACAGAGTATATTAAGTTGATTGGATAACGGTTGGTTGCTACATATATAAAGGAGGAATCGAGATAGATATAGCTTCCAGCGTAGAAGTAGTAGTATCTTCACTGTTTCCTCATCTTCGGATGGAATATTCATCGCAAGGAAGTTATGATGTCCTGTACATGGTCAAATTACGAAATTTTCGCCAAAAATTGGCAATCAAAAACTGTAGAATTTATTTTTTTTTTTAAACCTTTTTACCAAATTATATGAAGCAACACAAAATTTTAAATAAAACCGAGTTAAAAAAAAAAAAAAATTCTACACTTTCTGACGATTGCCAATTTTTGGCGAAAATTTCGTATATTTTCCCCCACTGTACAACACCAATAACTTCCTTGCGTGAATATTCCAATGAGGAAATTGAAGGTATACTGTGTGTAGAGAAAAAATTAACACACGGGTATGAAGTGACAAAATGAGTAAATTGTAGCTGTGCCCCAACAAAAAACATGCTCCCAGTAAAGAATTACGCAACCAAGTGTTTTCACTTTTTTTTCTGAAAGTGGCAACATCGAATTTTGAAGTCTAGGAATTTTTAGTCCCTGATAGTCTATTAAAATTTTCCCTGTGCGTATCCAAATTTCAATACTCAGTTGCCTCAAAAAGCTTAAGCACAACTCTCAATATTGAAAATGACAAAAAACAATAAGAAGGTTAAGTTCGGGTGTACCGAAACATTACATACTCAGTTGAGAGCTATGGTGACACATAAGGAAAATAACCATGTAGGAAAATGAACCGAGGGAACCCTGGAATGTGTTTGTATGACATGCGTATCAAATGAAGGCATTAAAGAGTATTTTATGAGGGAGTGGGCCATAGTTCTATAGGTGGACGCCATCGGGATATAGCCATAATGGTGGATCAGGTTGACTCTAGAATGAGTTTGTACGATATGGGTATCAAATTAAAGGTATTAATGAGAGTTTTAAAAGGGAGTGGTGGTAGTTGTATATGTGAAGGCGTTTTTCCAGATAACGACCAAAATGTGGACCAGGTGACCAGAAATTATCTGTTGGATACCGCAATTTATTGTATATGTAATACCTGCCAGAATTTTAAGGGTTTTTATTAGCCTGCAGAACTTTTCATTTTCTTCTACTAATATGGTAGGTGTCACACCATTTTATAAAGTTTTTCCTAAAGTTATATTCGGCGTCAATAAAACACTCCAATTACTACCATGTTTCATCCCTTTTTTCGTATTTGGTATAGAATTATGGTATATTTTTTAATTTTTCGTAATTTTCGGTATCGAAAAAGTGGGCGTGGTCATAGTCGGATTTCGTTCATTTTTTATACCAAGATAAAGTGAGTTCAAGTAAGCACGTGAACTAAGTTCATTAAAGATATGTCGATTTTTGCTCAAGTTATCGTGTTAACATGCGGAAGGACAGACGGACGACTGTGTATAAAAACTGGAGTGGCATCAACCGATTCCGCCCATTTTAACAGAAAACAGTTAACGTCATAAAATCTATGTCCCTACCAAATTTCAAAAGGATTGGTTAATTTTTGTTCGACTTATGGCGTTAAAAGTATCCTAGACAAATTAAATGAAAAAGGGCGGAGCCACGCCGTTTTGAAATTTTCTTTTATTTTTGTATTTTGTTGCACCACATCATTACTGGAGTTGAATGTTGACAGAATTTATTTATATACTGTAAAGATATTAAATTTTTTGTTAAAATTTTACTTTAAAAATTTTTTTTTAAAAGTGGGTGTCTTCTCCGATTTTGCTAATTTTTATTAAGCGTACATATAGTAATAGGAGTAATGCTTCCTGCCAAATTTCATCATGATATCTACAACGACTTACAGCTTGCAAAATTTTAAATTACCTTCTTTAAAAGTGGGCGGTGCCACGCCCATTGTCCAAATTTTACTAATTTTCTATTCTGCGTCATAAGTTCAACTCATCTACCAAGTTTCGTCGCTTTATCTGTCTTTTGTAATGAATTATCGCACTTCTTCGGTTTTCGAAATTTTCGATATCGAAAAAGTTGGCGTGGTTATAGTCCGATATCGTTCATTTTAAATAGCGATCTGAGGTGAGTGCTCAGGAACCCATATACCAAATTTCATCAAATACCTCAAATTTACTCAAGTTATCGTGTTAAGGGACGGACGGACGGACGGACATGCTCAATCAAATTTTTTCGATCCTGATTATTTTGATATATGGAAGTCTATATCTATCTCGATTCCTTTATATATGTACAACCAACCGTTATCCAATCAAACTTTATATACTCTGTGAGCTCTGCTCAACTGAGTATAAAAAGTATCGCTGCTTGATTGATGATAGTTTTGAGTATTGGAGGGGCACATTAATTTTGCTCATACTTTTGGAATCACAGTCTCAAAAACAACACTCAGTTTAAATTCCATAGCGTTTCAGCGATGCCTCAAAATTTTATAGAAAAAAAAATCAAGGGTATCGCTTGAAAAAGTGTAAAAATCGATGTTTTTTACATTTCGAAGTTCTGTAAAAACTTACTACCAACTTTCTTGATTTTTAAAATCATTAGATCGGATAGTCAAAAGGCAGACTTAACGCCTTTGTACTTTTCTCTGGCCTTAAGTTTTTGGCCGGTGTGTAAAACCCGAGTATCCAAAAAAGTAAAAGTTTTTGGGATTTGCCCATATACATAAACATTTAAGTTTGGGGATTCCTATGAAGAACACTACTCATATAGATATGTTAACTTTTTCGATTTAATTCATATATAATATGCATTAGGGTGACCAACCAATAAAATTAGATTAGTTAAACTTTAAAATTTAAAGCTTAGACATGAAGTCGGTTATCATAAAATTGTTAAATAAAGATTTTTGTATTTGAATTGTAATTATGTGTTCTTAAATTCAACTTTATTTTGTGAGATGGATTAAACCTTAGATTCGTCAGTATGGTTGGGTTGGTGATGCATAAGTGTATCTGTTTATGGATGGGTAGGGAAGAGAAGGAGGCTGTTTAGTAATGGCATTCCTGGGATTAATTAGAGTACCTTTCATCCGAGCAGTCTTTCCGTTTTTAAGTTTTTATGGGATTTGATTTGGGGGAGTAATATTTTTTGTCGTTGTGGACCATAAGGAAAGGGGTGTTAGAGGCGTTGGTTCCACATTACAATTGAAGAGATGGTTGGTGTCATGTGGGGACACATTGCAAGCGGGGCATACATTTTGTATGTCGGGGTTGATTCTGGATAGGTAAGAGTTTAACCTGTTACAGTATCCAGAACGAAGTTGAGCAAGAGTGACACGCGTTTCCCTGGGGAGTATGCGTTCCTCTTCCGCTAGTTTTGGATAATTTTCGTTAAGCACTGGATTCACCGGGCAATTCCCGGCATAAAGGTCCGACGCCTGTTTATGGAGTTCACCAAGGACCTGCTTATGTTTTTTCGCTTCATAAGGCTGGGTTCTCAGGTGCCGTATTTCCTCAAAATTCTTACGGAGATGACTCCTTAGGATCCTAGGCGGTGCTGGTTCATCAATCAGATGTCTGTTGGGATGCCCAGGTTTCTGGGTATTCAACAGAAACTGTTTGGTCAACATCTCATTTCTCTCCCTGATGGGGAGTATTCTCACCTCATTATGCAGATGGTGTTCTGGGGACATAAGAAGACAGCCCGTGGCGATTCTGAGAGCAGTATTTTGGCAAGCCTGTAGTTTCTTCCAGTGGGTGATTTTAGGCTTGGGGACCATATGGGTGACGCGTGGCACGTAATCGGCTGGCTAATTGCTTTGTATGTAGTCATGAGCGTTTCTTTATCTTTTCCCCAAGTACTGCCAGCGAGGGATTTGAGGATTTTGTTACGGCTCTGAATTCTCGGAGCAATTGCGGCTGCGTGCTCACCAAAATGTAGATCCTGATCAAACGTCACACCCAAGATTTTGGGGTGTAGGACAGTCGGTACCGTAGTGCCATCGACGTGGATGTTCAAACTGGTCGACATTTGGGACGTCCATGTGGTAAATAAGGTCGCGGAAGATTTAGTCGGTGATAATACCAGGTTTCGCGAGGCGAAAAAACTGGAGAGATCAGGGAGGTAGCCGTTTATTTTATTGCATAGCGCATCGATCTTTGGGCCTGGGCCTGTGGCCATTATTGTGCAGTCATCGGCGTAGGAAACGATTGTGACTCCTCCCGGTGCTGAAGGTAGCTTAGATATGTAGAAATTAAACAAAAGTGGGGACAGGACACCACCCTGTGGCACCCCTTGTTTAATTCTCCTTGGTTTTGATGTTTCGTTTTTAAATTGCACCGATGCCTGCCGACCACCCAGATAATTTGCGGTCCACCTTTTAAGACATGGGGGAAGGGTAGACCCTTCCAGGCCTTGCAGAAACGAGCCATGGTTGACCGTATCAAAAGCTTTTGATAGGTCTAACGCTACGAGTACTGTTCTATGGTGGGGGTATTGATTTAAACCGCAATTTATCTGGGTGCTAATGGCATTTAGCGCGGTGGTAGTGTTCTGGAATTTTCTGAAGCCATGCTGATGAGGGCTAGCTGCAAATTTGCTTGGAAATAAGGGAGCAAATTGGCTTCAAGCGTCTTTGCCACTGGCGATAGGAGAGATATCGGACGATACCACTCACCTATGTTAGCTTGTTTCCCAGGCTTTAGTAGCGGGACCACCTTGGCCATTTTCCATTTCTCAGGTATGACAAAGGTGGAAAGAGACAGGTTGAAGACATGCGCTAAATATTTGAAACCCTCTTTCCCTAGGCTTTTAAGCATCGGCATGGCTATGCCGTCTGGGCCCACTGCTTTGGATGGTTTAGCACGACGAATAGCGTCCTCAACCTCTTTGGCGGTGATGGTGATGGTGACGCGCTGAATTGTGTTTATGTGCGTGTCTATTGGCTCTCCGTCTATCTTTGTCGACCGTAGGATGCATTATATATTGTCGGCACAAAGCGCTCGCGCATTTTTTCGCGTCAGACAGCACTTTGTCGCCAAAGGCGATAGAAACTTTGTCTTTGTGCTAAGTCGGATTCGATAGGGACTTTACGGTGGACCAAAGTTTACCCACACCGGTAGAGAGGTTACAACCTCATAGGTGCTCCACCCATTTCGCCCGCTTGTGTTCATCCACAAGCAATCTGATGCGTTGATTTATATCCTTTATTTGGGTGTCGCCTGGATCAAGCTGTCTTATAAGGTCACGTTCTCTCGCTAAGTTTGTGGCCTCCGCCGGGAAGTGGGGCAGGATTTCGGGAATTCTCCCGGCGGGAATGAAATGTGCCGAGGCGGATTCAATGACCTTACGGAAGGCACGCTCCCATTGGCGGGCATCAGTAGGGATAGGGATGGCAGCAAAGCGGTTATCTGTAAAGGATTTATATTCTTCCCACTTTCCTTTTTTGAAGTTTATGAAAGTGCGTTTTCAGTGACGATGAAGTCGGCGGTACGGTCAAGCGAAATAAGTATGGGCAGGTGGTCGGATGCCAGTTGACGCAGTTTACGAGTTCTGCGCTCACGATTGAGATATCTGGCGAGCTGTGACAGCTTCCTACCATACGTGTGGCGGCGTCTCCGTTTATTGTGCAGAACGTCGTTTCTTCTATTTGATCCGCCAACATCTCACCCCTACTGTCCGCCCGCAAGTTTGAATGCCATAGATCATGATGTGCATTGAAATCGCCTAAGATAATGCGATTGTTGCCAGTGAGTAAGGCCCTGATATTAGGGCGGTATCCACTGGGGCAACAGGTGCCAGGAAGGATGTAGATGTTGATGATTTCTAGGTATGCATCGCCTGACCGGACAGATAGCCCTTGACGTTCTAAGACATTGTCCCTGTGGTTGATGCCATTTCCGCTCTCGCGGTCTTTCCTGTGGGCATTATACCCAGAGCAGGTCTGCAATGCAGATCTTGCTGTGAGTTTAGTCTCTTGAATCTCAGCAATGCGGATGTTGTGCCTCTTCATGAAATCGACTATCTCCGTAATCTTCCCAGTTAGTCCATTACAATTTAAGGTAATAGTCTAGTTGAGGGATCGACTGATAATACGCTACCAAAAATATCAAGTGAGGTGTCAAAGGACGCGTATTAACCTCGAGAACAATAATCCGAAGGCGGAAAAGAAAAATTTTATCTCTGTCGGGAGATATTTGCAGTTGAAGTTGGCGATTTCCATATGGTTGTTGTTGTGTTTGTACCCACAAAAAAAATTGTGCATCACCGTGGCGGTAGCCACGGTTATACCACACACCCGGACTTGGCATGGCGTAGCCCAGGGTTATTTTTTATAAGCGCGGCCGAAGGCCGCCAACGCAGAAGGTGTTCTGCGCAAAAATACTATGGATCCGAACCCCGGTTTCGGAGGTACCCGCGGGTCTTTTTTCGGTTTTTCGTTAATATCTTTTGAACGCGTTAAAATATTTATTTTCCGTCTTCGGATTATTAATACTGATGTCTAGGCGCGTCGTTTGACACCTCTCTCGATTTGGTAGCGTATTAGCAGTCGACCCCTCAACTAGACTATTACCCAATTTAACTGCAGAATTCTGAAGTGCATAAGGGGAGACGCCGTCACTCTGGGGGTAAGTGACCGGTGACTACGCCTGGGTTGTAGAAGGTCAGGACGCAATTGCTGTTGTGGCCCTGGGACTGGGCGTCCTTGGGCAAGCATTGGGGTACCCGGATGATTTGGGTTTGCGACCTGGCAACATGGCGCGATGAAACCCGTCGGGGTTGCCGTCGCGGAGACCAGAACATCTAGGAAAGTGGCACCACCCAAGGCAGGAGCTGCATTGGGCGGATGTCGCAAACCTATAGAGAGAGTCTGTTTCCCTGACCTGCACGATTGCTGCCGGAAAAGAGGGGGGAAGAAGACGGGGGCAGGGGCTGATGCTCAGCATTGCTACCAACTCTACTACGAAGGTAGTAGTTATGAGTGGTATCAGCTGTTTGAGTTGTTGGCGCCGTAGGGCGCGAGCAGCAGCGGGTACTTGTTGTGGCTTGCTGAGCAGCGGGACTGCTCGAAGGTAGTGGGGCGCTTAGGCGTAGACTACGGGATGCCCTTGGGCGTGAACAGCAAGGAGCCACAAAAGATTTATAAAAGTAACGTGGAAGTCGGGTTTTGGGATCAAGCCCAGAACAACCTGTCCGATGCAACCATCCCTTTCACGAGACACACTGAACAGAGTATGACCGTCCTAAAAAGATTCTGCCTTCCCGGAGTAAGAGAATATGGAGCAGTCCTACTGCAAGGAGCTGCTGTGAGGATGACAATTTGTGGGAGGGACGAAACAAATTAGATGGGGTCACACTGAAATGACAGTCCTTGGTCGGGAAAAATCCGAGTCGCTCCGGTACATAGAACCGACTGCCTTGGGAAGCGCATTCCTCCATATCTTGAGAAAGGATGTTAACACACATTGCGCGTTTTTCTCTCTGCTCCCAAGCAGAAATTGAAAGAAACAACTCAACCGAGTTTAAAAAATTTGTCATCCCTGATATATTAAGTATCCAATAACAACCGAAGCCCCAAGAGAAGGGTATGCTATACCAAGACTAATACACTTCTGAACACAATACAGAGTGCATTTAACGCATGTAAATAAATAAATGAGTTTCTTGTGTGAGCCTCAACTCCTTATAAAGCCACCAACCTCCTACGAACTCGCAAAACTATGTTACTGCCTTGTAATACTGACTTCAGGAAGGTGGAAGGTAGTAAACAAGCGGATACGAGTTTTTTGACCTATCTCCGGAGGCTGCTAAACACACTCTCTATGAAAGTTTTGGACTCACCGTTGCCATACAAACCCTAAAGCCAATTGAAATAGTTAGATTGAGGGTAACTGCTTTGGACGACGTGGTGTGCATAAATATGGGTCCAATAGACCTATGTCGCCTTGCAGTCCCTGACACAGATATATATCTTTTATCGTCCTCAAAGGAGCAGTCGCACGAAAGGCAGACCCGACGTGTTATACTCCCTCAATCAGTTTAAGAGGAATCCGTTACGAGCCGCAAACTGGCTTATGACTTCAGTCAGTTTTTTCTTTTCTTGTCTGTTAAGTTGGACCTTTTTGTTTTAGCAAGTTCTTCAATCACTTCAAAGGAACGCGGGATGGGCCGCAAAGTAGCACATGATTATAATTTAATCTCTTCATATGGGTTAAACTAAACATTTTATTTCAGCAAATCCTATGAAGAGATTAATTATTCATATCTTAAGGGTAATATTGGGAGTCTTTATACCATCATTGGTACTAAAGGACAGTTATCCTTAGTGCTCTGATTTCCTTCTATAAGTACTTCTTTATATTATAAGCATTTGCGTTTATATTATCGGTCAGATCCTCTTTTTATCCCTTTTGTCTGAGCATGTCCTTTGGGAAGACTTATTGTATCCATTTCAGTTGAAATGGTACTTGTTGATTATTTGTAGTCGTCAGGGTAATTTCAGATGGGTCTGCGTTTTTTCCTTTTCCTGCTACCACAACGTAAAAAGTTGTTACATTTAAGACTGAATAATCAGAACTTTATCGATGAAGGAGTTGCGTGACCAGTTTAAGGCCACTGTAGGCGAATCGAAGCAATCGCGCCACATTCTGGACTCTGCGACTAGTCCCACATGATTTTTGTAGGCCTTGTTCTTACCGGCTTGTAGGCTTGCAAAGTCAATAACTTCACTTACGGCTTCATGCTTGATCTTATCCTAGGCAGGTCAGATGGACAGAAAACACTGCACCGTTTTATTTTACTCAAGAAAATACATTTTCAAAGCCAACACCGTGCTTTTGATTCTGTTATTTAAGAAGAGTGTTACAGTAGAGGCAGAAGCTAGGTACTCTGCAGTCTCAACGCCTTATTTATGATAGTAGCAAAATCTGAAGTCTGTCGCCACCGTCTTATTTTCATGAAATCAGGAAAAATAAAAAAGCCAAATGGTGGACTTCTGACCCTTTCTATCTGGTTGTATCGGGGATGACCAGGTGTACAGAAATGCTCGCCTTATTTTGCGCAAAGTGGGAAAGATAGAAATGTCATTGCTTAACCAAAGTGTCATACCTCATTTTAGCAATAACATTTGAAATTTGGTCAAAACGCACCGCAGCCTCATTCTCCCCAAGTAAGAAAAGCCTGAAGTTACTTATGCTGCTAACACAATTTAAGATTTTGATGAAGGCCGGTCTGATGCTAAAAAATACTCCCTTTTGTTTCACCAAGTGATTCTACTGGCCCTATACATAATCCTAAAACACAGTACGAACATACTAGTTTGCACCAATTAAAATCTTCTGTTTACTAAACTATTACTTAAACCGCTATTAAACTTTTGAGCCCTAACAAAAATACTGCAACTTCGCTGCAGCTTGCCGCCAAATGTGGCACCAAAAAAGCGCAAAGTTGTTGCAAAAGTGTCAAGCCGTTGGTGGTTAGCAGGCAAGAAATCCGAGCTAACACCAAGTGACAGTTATGCCTTTAACACCACACAAGACGGGTTGTACTCTACAATGAAAAACACTCACACAAACAAATAGAAATAAGTATGTCCTTAAACACTAATAAACGGACAAGTTCTCTAAGTATAGAGAGTAGTGTGAGAGAATAGTGTAATGTGGGGGAGATGAATTAATGGCTGTTGCACTTTTTGTTTGCCGTTAGCAATATGTTTGTAGGGTGAAACAACAACAACTGCCTGTCAGTTAATGGCAAGTACATACTTTAACTTTACCACTTAAGCACATTATTAAAATGTCAAATATTCACAGTTTATTGCAGCTACACTGTTTAGATTACAACGTAGCTCCTTGAGGCATATTATTGCAGTTACAAAAAGTGTAGAAAAACTATGATGAAAGTGAAACGCTCTTTCATTAAGGCCCGGTTTTTCAGTAGTTGGTTAAGCTATGCTTAAACTATGTTTGCTTAAACTCTAGTCAAATTTAAACTCCAGTAAAACTACTGAGCAGTTTTTCAGTCACAGTTTAAGACCGCCCTTGGGGTATGCTTCTTTGTGCGGCGACACTGTTTTTTTATTATCTAGATAATTTGTAGATACGGCAACAGCTGGAATTTGTTTACCCAACAAATATGAAAAAAATTCTCCAGCGAAATTATATATATAATTCCGGAAGTGATATCCAACATCATTATTTAATTACTCTTAAACCATATAGTTCTTGAGTTGATATCCACTTCATTCTCCAATCACTATCCAACCTTTGAGAAATTTTCTAAAATTAAAAGTTTTCGAGTTGATCTCCAACGTCATTTTTTGTTCCAATTAATATCCTAATTTCGAGAGATCTTGAGAAATGCACAGTTCTCAATTGAATATTCAACAAGTTTCTCCAGTTGATATCCTACATTGGATATCGAGTTGAGGTGAAGTTGAACAAATAAGGAAGGCTAAGTTCGGGTGTAACCGAACATTACATACTCAGTTGAGAGCTGTGGAGACAAAGTAAGGGAAAATCACCATGTTGTAAAAAGAACCTAGGGTAACCCTGGAATGTGTTTTAATGACATGTGTATCAAATGAAAGGTGCTAATGAGTATTTAAAGGACGTGGGCCTTAGTTCTATAGGTGGACGCCTTTTCGATATATCGCTATAAAGGTGGACCAGGGGTGACTCTAGAATTTGTTTGTACGATATGGGTATCAAATGAAAGGTGTTAATGAGTATTTTAAAAGGACGTGGGCCTTAGTTCTATAGGGGGACCTACATGATTTTATGCCGACTCCGAACGGCATCTGCAAGGCAGATGAGTTTTCACTGAGAGCTTTTCATGGCAGAAATACACCCGGAGCGCTTGCCAAACAGTGCCGAGGGGCGACCCCGCTTAGAAAAATTTTCTTCTAATTGAAAAACCTTATTTTAAATTTTTGATGTTGCTTTGCCCGGGGTTTGAACCCAGCGCATCCGGTGTGGTAGGCGGAGCACGCTACCATCACACCACGGTGGCCGCCTTTTAATCTCTAGCATAAAATTAACAGATTGAAACTCCAATTTGTGTGGTTGTTGGCAGTGACTGTAGTGAAGCATACTTACTTTGATTGGGACTTTCACCACAACACAATATGCGTCATATACATATATATACATTTTTAATTAGAACGAATGTTGAAAAGATCCAGCTTTCGTTAGCGTTCTTTGACTTCGGGAGTGTGCATTAATAGGTTTGTATGGATGTATGTGTGCATGTATTTACATTTCATATCTTAACTTATCTTTAATGCAAGGGAGTCAAACATCTCACCCTTTATCCTGTATACTCCTTTACGAACAGTAGTGCTGCTTTAACTCTGACCGTTTAAGTGAGAAAACTGCCCCGCAAACCATTGTTAAGAAGTTTTTTTATCCCCCTAATGCAACTTGTTCGGCATACTCAAACTTCACAACACATGGGTTTTTTGTCCTCCCTCTGGAGGTTAATCTTTTCATGGACAATTCGAGTCACAGCATTTTGCTTCTTTGATATCGCAGAGCAAAAGCGGAGTCTCTGTGTGTTAACTTAACAATCAGTTCGTAGCAGAAGCGCTCTTTGCTGCGACCAGACCAGCATTATATCGCAAGACTGCCCAGTTAGGGGAAGGTTCTCTTCAAATACAGCACAATTCATGCGTGTAACCACCTAAACGATTCAGCTAAATAGTAGGGCTAATTAGTGAAAAGATATGGTAACGCTGTTTTAAACGAGAATCAAATGGTTGCAATGGTGGAGAATAGTGGAACTACCTCTCAGCGGTTCGTTCTTGAATCAAGCGGTTCGTTGTTGATACAAAGTTATGTAAACTAAAGTTTTATGATTTTTTACCATATCTGAGCAATTTGCTAAGCACTCTATATATGTATATGAAGAGTTCCCAAACAAAACGCTATAAGTGAATCATAACAAGATCCTAGATAAATGAGCAGAAATGACCAGTCTTAATTGGAGACACATTTTCAGAAATCTGTCGGAATCCTCCCGCGATCATTTGGGAAACACTTCGGGGTCATTTCAGAGGCTGTCTTGATGTATTCCCAGGTTAATTTGGGGGTAATTTTAAAGGATTTTTGGGGCTTCTTCGGGTCCTCCCGAGACAACTTTGGGATCACTGTGGAAAAAGTTGTAGAATTTTATGTCATCCATCTATACCACATTTAGGTTTTTCGCGAATTTTCAGGATCTCTTTCGGGGTACTTCGGGGTTAATTTGGGGGTAATTTTGAAAGGATTTTGAGGGCTTCTTCGGTATCCTCCCGAGATTTGGTCTTCTCTGCATATTAGTTTTTGAATGTTATGTACATATGTGTTTCACATCTGCCAGGCGCCCCTTACGGCTCCCATTTTTAATGATGCCAAAAAAGTGTAACTTCTCACGTGCGCAAATAAGTACACACACACTTTTTTTTAATAACTTGATCAGTTTTCCACCCAGCGGAACTTTTTCATTTCTAAAATACGTTAAAAATTTCTAGTCTCCACCTTTCCAGAGGTTACATAAAATCGATCGGGTAATTTCAAGTCTAATATGAACTGAGTTATATCTCGACCTTGCGTCACATAGCAGCGGATTTTTCCCCTTTTGTTGCAATGCCTCGGTCCTCTGAGCTATATGGGAGGTTAAATGTAGCGTGGAATAAGGCTAACAGCCCAATAATCACTTCACGTTAAGACCACTTTAAATGTCCATAATATCAATTGGTCCTATGACCACTCAGGTGGTCATAAGTTCAATTTACTTAAGGATATTAATCTGATCCCATGTCCGTTTGTGTTTGACCTTATGATCCGTTTGAACTTATGATCATGTCGGGAAAAAAACATGAACAATATACATACATCAATTTAAGGTAAGCACTAACCCAAAAAAATTAGTTAGACGATTAGTTGAATATATTCTTCTTGTTTCAAAATAAATCCTCACTGGCCCAGATTTAAATCATCAAATCTGAATTAGGAAAGGTAGCGCGGTAAGCGATTTATTATTCCAAATCTTTAATAATTTTCTTACGAATAAGTTATTCTTATTCACAGCTATTTAAGAACAATTTTTCTGTTTTCTTTTTTCAGAAACTTCAATCTTTATAAATTATTTTAAAACTAAACTGTTTATGGAAATGTTGAACTGGTCTATGCTTGCTCTGGATTACGAATACACTGCATTTAAAACCACCAACAGGAATGGCAATACAAAAATGTGAAACGAAAACTAATATTCCCACGCAGAAAGGCCAACCTATAAAACGCTCTTTTCCCAGCTCCCATCAATCTGAACCTCTTTTTCGGTGCAACGTTGTATGTCATTCGCCGCACTCTCGACGCTACACGCTTACCGGCCCAATGTGGTTTGATTTCTCAGCAAACGTCTCCTCAAACAATTACAATCGGAAATGCCATGGCCCAACAAAAACGAACAACAAAACAGCGCAGTCATGTACACAACAACCATACATGCGAGCACGAGCGGCGAACAGCATACGCATCCACTTCAAAACTACGGCGACTGCATAGAGATGCGCGAACGATTGCAACATACATTCGGAGGTCAATAGCACCGCAAACAAGATAACATTGGCTACAAAAGTACGCCGAAAATCAAGATACCCGCAACAAAGGTATATCGATCGATTCATAATCAACTTTCAACTACGTTCTCTACCCGCAATACAATTACCACTAAAAAATTTACTCACGATCCCGCTCGCGCAATTACTTTGGCTAATTTGCTGCTTAAGTTTAGCACACCCCTCAGTCGCCGATTGTCCTAGCATGTGTGAGTGCAAGTGGAAAAGTGGCAAGGAGTCAGTTTTTGTGCCTTAATGCGAATCTCACACATATCCCGGTGCGTTGGATGCCGGTACGCAGGTTCTCGACTTAACTGGCAATGATATCGCCAGCATACCGCACGATACTTTCGCTGCAGTGAATTTGTTGAACTTGCAAAAAGTATATTTAGCAAAGTGCCGACTACGCACTATCGAACGATTCGCCTTTCGCAAGCTCATTAATCTGGTCGAACTGGATTTAAGTTATAATCTGCTGAGTAGCATACCTACACAAGCGCTGGAGTTCATATCAGAGCTACGCGAAATCAAGCTCAATGGTAATCCAATTTTACGAGTACAAGATGATGCCTTCATCTTTGTGCCGCAACTGGTGCGCTTAGAATTGTCTGATTGTAATATTGCTGCTGTGGAAGTACGCGCATTTGCCGGACTCGAGTCTACGTTAGAATGGCTCAAGCTAGATGGCAATAAATTAAGTGAAGTACGGTCGGGTACAATAACATCGCTCACAAATTTGCATGGTGTTGAGTTGGCACGCAATCAGTGGAATTGCTCCTGTGCGCTGCGACCACTACGAGCTTGGATGTTGCGCGAAAATATACCATGCGGTATACCACCACTGTGTCGTGCACCACCGCGCATAGCGGGCAAAACGTGGGATAAAATCGACTTGGATGACTTTGCATGTGTGCCGCAAATAATCGCCACCGATACAACAGCGCATGGCGTGGAGGGGCGTAATATAACCATGAGCTGTTATGTAGAGGGTGTACCAGAGCCGTCTGTGCGTTGGATGGTAAAAAATCGTGTGATTGCAAACTTAACAGCCCCAGGTGAAACTTCAGCAAGTCCACGCACAGCAGCCGCAACACAAGGACGGAAGACGTATGTGGTGAATATGTTGCGAAACGCCTCCAATCTCACCATACTAACAGCAGATATGCAGGATGCGGGTATTTACACCTGCGCTGCCGAAAACAAAGCTGGTAAAGTAGAGGCATCCGTTACATTAGCCGTTTCACGACGTCCCCCGGAAGCACCTTTGGGAGCAAAAATAGTGTTACTCTGCGTCGTGATTGCATTGCTTTTTGTATTGGTATCATCATTTGCTGCAATTTGCTTCTGTTCTTTACGACGTAAGCGGAAAATGCGATTATGGAATTCAGTGCCGCCAGCGCGTACAGAGAGTTATGAAAAAATTGAGATGACATCTCGTGTCTGTTCGACCGGCAATGGACCAAATGCGGGAAATGGCGGTGCAGCATTGGTTGGTAGTCGTAAAAAACCTGACTTAGGTGGTGGTTCTACGGAAAGTGGCACGGATGGTGCTGGCGGCTTTTGCAAGACGAATGGTGGTGGTGGTGTGAGTGATGGTGGTGGCAATGGTTTATTACGTAACGACGACAACAATTACCTGCATACAGCAACTACTCCGCTCGATTGCGCCTCCGATGATGGCGGCGATTGTGGTATAGCGATTGTGAATCCAAGCAGTGGAGATAGTGCTAAGCGTAATGGTGATTATCATAACATACCAACACACTGTGACGATGACGAAGATTGCTTAGATGCCAATTATCAGACCACAAAAACGAATTATGCGGGTGGCAAACACGCAAATCAGATATCAACGGCAAATCGTTGGCGAACTGGTGTTGGGGCGACGATGCGTCCGAGTCCGCAGGGTATGAAACGAAAAACCAGTACGGGCAGCATGGATGCAGAATATGATGGTGATTTGGCGTCACAACAACAACCAGATTTACACATACCAAGACTCATTGAAATTGGCGGGTAAGTTACTTTCAAATATATTTATGAGCTTCTGCGTATGCACTATGTATGTTTTTGAAGAGCAAGGAGTGCTGCTTTTTGATTTTGTTATATACACGAAAACCAAAAGCGTTTGTCTTTTCAAAAAAACCAACTATAAACCACTGCGAAGTGAAGCGACTTTTTTGGTTGTGCTATCGACATTTTCCTTATGAAAGGTTTATGCAATATTTAATGTTAAATTGTTGAGCTCGCACTGTCGGGCATTAATCGTATAATCAAAACAATCAATCAGCAGTTTCTAGTGAAGGTCAAGAAGAGAAAGATTGATATTGTCGCAAAATAAGGAATTTTTAATTTAGCAAACCAGAGAGAGTTAGGTAGCCCTATCACATCACCGGAGGCTTTAAATTTATTCAGCATCTGGTAGCCATTGTCGGTCCACCAAGCAAAAGAGTGATTGCTTCAAACCCAGACAGATAAAGGGCTTATCGGGAGTCGGAAGTTTAAACTCAATTTCGTTCCTAAGTGTTATAGAGATGTTTTCCACCATTGGTTTTATAAAAACCCAGTTGTATGGAGATAGTCTACGCAAATAATTAATATTGTAAGTAGAATCGGGAAATATCTCTACAATCTCGCCAATGTAATAACGGGCTTCTTACTATATTCCCCAAAGTTGACCAAGACGTAGTCTCCAACTTTAAGAACCTCATCATCCAATAATTTAAATTTTGAAATATGATCTGTTTTGCTGATCGAATTTTCTTCGTTATCCGATCTTAGATCGAGAATACTTTCGTCGGGAGATGTAGATATTCCGGTAAAGATCGCTTGTAGTTTTTTGATTTTTGTTTCAATGGATGCATTTTTTTTGCTTGCGAGTGGAAATTTTAGAGAACGTTTTGGAACCTTAACACTTCTCTTGGCTTGAACATCGAAACGAATTTTTTTCTTTTGAGTTAGTTAGGATCCGAGAAGATCCTTTTCTCTGTGATGTTTTTGGTACCAAACGCGAAATAGGCCTCACATCTTCTGGTGTTAATTTTGCGTTCTGATAATAGCCCGGTCATGCGATTGGGAGCTTTTCGGAGTGTTTTCTGTTAATTTTTGGAGATAGGTAACTGGTAAATTATCCTGCTCTTGTTCAAGTTCTACTAAGAGATCACTGTCTGGGAATATTTGGGAATTCAAAGGATAAATACCAGTAGCTTTAAAGCCACTTAAAATATTATTTGGAGTGAACGCCATTTGGAACGGCTGATCGGTTAATTTTGCTAGATTGTAAATGCTTATTTGCGTCCCATGATGAGTGACCATAAAATCATTGAATGATTGTTTTCAGGATCGTTGGAAAGGCCCAAATAGATACTGAAAACGTACAGTGGCTTCAAGCGGTGAGAAGTATGTGGTGGAAATGATAGTAAAATAGTACCATTTTCTAGGCAATATGTTATGCTTTCAAGGCTGCAATGTGAGGCGTGGTTGTCAAGTAAAAGTAAAATCGGTTTGTCCTTACAGCAGTTGCTGTTCTTTTGAATATGCCTCAACACATCTGTGAAAAGTTCGGCAACCATCCATCCTGATTTGGGGTTCAAAATGAGAGATCCTGGGAAGCATCCGTGGGAAAACCTAGGGTTTTGCACGTATTCTTGGAAAGACATAACTGGTGGAAGATGATTTGCACATGCATTAATTATACCAACCATATCACCAAACTGCCACGCTCTGCAGACGCAACCTGTGCTACAGTACGTTGTCCTTTAGCACTAATAACATATAACAAATAGTAAAAACAAGACAGTTGGAGCAAAACAAAGATTTATTATTTACCTTAGGTGTGTCCCATTACAGTAGTTATGCCGGTTTCATCCAAATTGTAAATGTCTTTAGGCTCTAAAGAATACCTTTCATATATCTGACTCAAGTTATTGTAAAATTCCTCCACTGCCGGTTTGTAAAACCCCTGAGCCTAGCCAAACTAATTTTTTCAGGCTTTCGTAGTGTGAGTGAAGGATTTCGCTTCAAAAATCCATACAGCCAGCTTTCTCCAGCCGCTTTTTTAGTTACCCAAATAGATGCGCATGGTATGTTATTAGCGGCCACATATTCGTAACAAACCTTTTGAATATATCGCAAGATAATCCATATGCATAAAACGCACACTTCTTAGCATATTCGACTATTGTTCCTCGTGAAATTTCGTTAGCGTTTGATGACTTGTGTATTTGGGTGATAAACGAAATTCTCATCACTGCTAATATCATTTTCAGAGTCCGAGTTGTTCCTTAAGGGATCTTTTTTCTTCATTCGCATGATAAAAGTTGTCCTTTTGAATGCATACTTTTCCGCTGCAGGACGTGGCTGTCTCGCGCTTATGCCTTATGTCTGCAAGGGATTTTTTCATATTATCCTCATTTATTTGGCAACGGTTGACTTTTTATTTGTAGTTACGAATCATTGCTAAAATAACACTAAACGTGAAAAATTTTTGTTAGACACTTCTCTTATTAAACATATTTTTTTTAGTGGGGAACATTTGACACTTGTCAAATGTGCACCTTCTGCTAAAGTCAAATGTACCCCATTCTACTTACAGTCTTGTTTCTTTTTATTTGGTTAAAACGTATTCCACTTCAGAGAAAATAACAATTATAATTCAATACACACACGAAGAAAGTAAGCACTTTCATAGCGTGCTATAAAACAACGTATTTTATTATCTGAAAGAGAGCTTACACCCGATATACCAAAAATTAATATAATGGAAACAGGTAACAACTATCTCTCTAGTTTTTCCCAGTTTGGTTGCCTCGCGTAACTTGGCATTATCGCCGAACAAGTCCTTTTCGGCCTTATTTATGACGTGGAAGTTACATATGGCGGCAGTATTGGACATTCACATCGATTGCATTACTCTGCCGACTGTCCGACACCCAAAAATATTGAATGTGGCATTCGATATTAACCGCGTTCTGCGAAAGGCTTGCCGTGCCTATAAGAAAAACACTGCAAGCATGTCAAAACATCAAGTTCAAAACTGCTACGGGATGTCGTTTTATGTTGCCAGTACATCATCTACACAGTAAGCCCGAAATATTCCGAATGACCAAAATTCTGACCAAATAGTTTCTGTTAAATACTAAGAAATCTGGAAATGCAAGAATACAACGCAAGCACTATGAAGAAATCCGGCTCGTAAAAATTTAGCCGTTTAAACCAGATGAGCATTGCATGAGCTCTCAGCGTCATTGACGAAAGGTCGTCAAAGTCTTATGGCGATAAATATCCGGCGAACCGCGTTCATAGAGTTCCAATACTCAAACATCGCGAGTTGAGAAAAGCATACTTCCCAAGGAAACGGGCGCCACTCTGGCTCAACAAGGGTTGGAATACTGCAGCGCATTTAATTCTTACTATCTAGAATTAGCCGTTTCATACACATGCAGGACGCATGTAATGTGTCCACAAATGAAATATTTTCAATTGTAATGTGTAACCAACCCCCTTATGACCTCTATTATCCAATCCTATTGAAATTGAAAGTTTCTTTGGACTTCCGCTAGAAGATTTGGATGATAATTTTGAGTGACCGCACCTTTTCGATGGAGCGAAGCGGTGCTACAATAATAAGAAGAAGACCTAAGAAAGTTAAATTTCTAGAAGACACAAATGAACTGGACGGTGAAACGCTGGTTAATATTATCTGCGAAGGTGTTGCTTTGGCATCCTATTTTGGTGACACTACTCGTTATCGTTCATCAGTTGAAGCAAAAGACCCCACATGCAGTAATACATTGAAAGGCTAAGCCCAAAATAGACCTAACTTAGGTCGTAGTAATTGTATTAAGCCCTGTGAAGTGTTTGTCTGTAAGGCAAACGAGTAGCACGAAGAACAGCTCGTTATAGGCGCTGTTTCGAATGATCACCATACAAGATCAACCAAAAGCTCGAGGAGAATTTAGGCCTTAATCTTCTAGCGGGTAGAATGCGCACTTAAAAATATATACAAGCGCACTGCTAATAATTGCTTTTTTGTTTATTATTTTCTTCGCTTGTATGTATGTATTATGTTTGCGCTATCATTATGATGGTCCATATTAGTACATACACTTGACACTTGCCACTTGAGATGCACAAATGATAAACGTATGGAAATAACACGTGCTAATGATGTGCAAAATATACTTGTACCATATTCGCAGGAGATATTTGTCGTTTACAATGTAACCAGCATTGCTGTTTTGGTCCGACCGGGCCAAAATTGATAGTTTGGTTTCCGTTTGGTAGGGTGTTGGCATGTTCAAGTTTTTGGTAGGACAAAATGTTTTTTGAAGATATTGGCTACTCAGATTACAGTGTATATATTTCATTATAAATTTGGAACAAAACTGCATCGATGTTTTGACGTGTAGAGTAGCAAAGTTCGGTAATATGATGGAAGGCCAGCATTTTTGAAATTATTTCATTGAAATTTAGCACGTATCATAGCCTTTCAGGAGAAGAATTTAAAACCCAGTTAACTATAATTAGTGTCCCAGTCCAATCAGTCTACCTAGGAAAAGCAGAGGTCCCAGAAACACCCATTTAATAAGATCATAGATTTTAATGTCAGGAAGAGCGCCGCTTTCCATACTAAGAGGTTGGATAGTTACATAGGTGACCTGACGTAATAATATGCTATGGCTGGAGTAGGTGAGAGCTGATGGTGTGGGAAATAACGCCCTCAAGGAGGTTATTGGCAATCAGGCAACAGTCACAGCACTGGGAGTATCAGCACAGCAACATCTAGGAAGCCATATGGTAGTATGGCGATGGATACTGTACCTGTAGCGGAGATTGAGAGACGGGAATGCCAGCGATGATGCAGGAGCTAGATAAGTTGCTTCCCATTGTAAACTTTTAGGTGCCGGTTAAGTAACCGAAAAGCACGTTCTTTTAACGCCGCTACGTTAAAACTTTAAAAAGAGGAAACTAACATGTGCTGTTTTTGGAGTAACACTAAAAAATTATCAAAACTACTTATTTACTTTCTGAAGTTCTGAAGTCGGGTATCTTATATCTCCTTCAGAACTCCTTCGATTGGAGGGGTACCGTTTGGTACTTACTGACAGGGTTAAATATTTGGGATTGTTCTGGACAAGAAGCTGTCCTGGAGGCCCAATGTGGAAGATAGGGCCAGTAGGCCGCGGTTGCCTTGTACTGCTGCAGGGGGGCTATCGGAAAGAGATGGGGGCTCTCGCCAGGAGTAGTACACTGGCTTTATGAGATGGTGGTCAAACCGATTCTGCTATATGGGGTGCTGGTATGGTGGAAAGCACTGGACACGGCGAGCACCTCCAAATGCTAGTGTCAGTGCAACGGACGGCGCTTATCGGTATCAGTGGCGCTATGAGAACAACACCTACCTTGGCACTGAATGTCATGCTGAATATACATCCAGTAGATATTGCGGGAAAGGCAGCCGCGGCCCGGTCGTTGGTCAGGCTTCGTGATATGGGTTTATATGCTTTCTGATTTCGGACACTCTAGCCTTCTTACTAGTTTCGACTTTATCCCGGACAGACGGACTATTGCATGCCGGTAGCCGCTCCCTATACAACCTTCACCCCAGTCATTCCCCCGAGGGAGGAGTGGAGAAGAGGAATTATCTGGGGCATGGGACCGGTTAACTTGTTCACGGATGGGTCGAAGTTGGACGGAAAGGTTGGCAGGGGGGTCTTTTGTCAAGAGCTAAATGTAAGCCGCAAGTTTAAGTTGGCTGATCACTGCAGTGTATTCCAAGCGGAAGTTGCTGCGATTAAGGATGCGGTGGATGAAATGCTATCCAGCGCTACTACGGTTAGGGAATTTACATCTACTCTGATAGCCAAGCGGCTATAAAGGCCTTGAGCTGAACTACAGTGCGATCGAGGGTGGTCTGGGAGTGCCTGACCTCACTTGCGATTGCATCGAATTATTTTACAATTAAGATTATCTGGGTCCCGGCCATAGTGATATTCCGGGTAACTGTCAAGCGGATCTCTTAGCCCGAATCGGTACAACTGAACCGGATGAAGATGGCTGTAGGGATTTCGGGATTCCGCTAGCCACCTGTGGATTGCTCTTCCATAGCTGGGCCTCGAGCCAGCTCAGCAAACGTTGGGCGGACACTACGTCTTGTAG
>JARSSU010007805.1:0-76565 GCA_029619165.1 Eurosta solidaginis
CCCTCCCTCCCTTCCTTCTCTCCCCCTCTTCCTCTTTCCTCTCTTCCTTTCTTTACTTCTCTCCCCCTGAGTCCCCCTCTTCTCCTCCCGCGCCCGTGCGGCGCCCCGCGCCCTCCGTCTCCGCCCCTCGCCGCCCCGGCGCCCCGCTCCCCAGCCCCGCCCTGGTGCGCCTTGCGGGCAGCGCCCCCCCGCCCTTATCACCGCCCCCTCCTACGCGCCTCCTTCTTTTCTCTTTTTTCAAAAAGAGCTACGTAAAGAGCTCAGTATATTATGCGAAAATTTATCATGAGACAATGCCCAATGTATGTATTCAATAAATCAGCACATTGTGTGTAAAAAAGCAATCTAAACTTTTTATGCATCGTTGTGTGGAGTAGAGAAACCAGAACATTTGTACAATTTAAATATAACGAAGCTGTGGTTGTGCAAACTGTAAATTTGGGCTATTCAAGCAGCTACACCACGGCTCAACAAATTATTGGACCATGAGATTTATCATATGCCTATAGTCCATTATTGTTAAAATGTAATTATGCGATTGGAAGACGAAAATACATTCAAGTATGAATTTTCTTACGTGTACAACACGACTGAAACAATTGATGTAACAACGAAAGTTGTAGAATTGAATGTTTGTCCATATGGTAATCACAATGGATGTACGCAAACACTTACTACATCTTTTCTATGTTTAGAATGTGCGTGATAATTTAGAACGAATACCAAGTTCGTGTATCACCACAAGAGTGTTCGGAACGGAAATATCTTGCGCGGTTTCTGGTTACACCTATGTGCATCGATGTCTACCAGCTATTTATATGACTAGCTATGCGATATGAAATCCGATATGAAGGAAACGGACGGTGACGAAGTATGGAATCACCATGGCTTCTTTGGATTCGTGGTGCTACTACGGACAGTGCTCCTACTTCTCACGTCTGATGTTACTATACTGACCAAACTAATATGACTGCAACTGAAGAGCAACACTATCTCAGCGCAGGAAAAATAAGAACTCGACAAACATGTCGCCGCGGAAAGGGCACGACATATGGCATAGACGTTAATGCTATGTTGTATATATGTTTATAAATATAAAATGTCCACATGTAGTAAAGTTCGCTAGAGTAATAGGCGAATGTAATTAAATTGTAAATAAACATTGTATATATGAATAATTAGTAATTAAATATTATCTGACCATAAAGGACAGCGGTGTCTCGTTCATGATGAAAAATGCGATGTGACAGAGTGTATATATACCGATACGGGTAACGATAGGCCTAGTTACCCGTGTTTGTTGTTGGTTGCATCGTGTTTGGTACGCGCGAAAAACATAACTGATGCAGTAACTTAAATGTTAAATAAACATCGAGCGGGATAGGAATGTCGCAGAATAACACATAGTACGAGCGAGAGCGTTACGTCACACGAACCTACACTATTTTGATGATGAGCGTGCATGTCGTTAGCTTTTTCACGACAGCAATGAAAGGCTTTAATGACGATAATGTGTGAACAAGTATTGGTGACGATTAAGTCAATCGATTAGGAACGGGTACCGGTCTGTAGGCAGTTGTGTTTATATTATCTTCTTTTGAGTTTGTGGCGAACGCACTGCCTTTTTAATAAAGCATTGTACTTTTTCAAAAATAGATGTCGCTGCGTGCGCTTTTCGCGTATGAGTTAATGAAAACCAGCTGGCGGACATCGTCTATCACTATTTCCACGTGTGCCGAAAAGATCCTACGCGGTAGCCTATCGCTAATCGTGTGTGAATTTTAAATATGTACACAAGAAATGGTGTAGACTTTGAAATTCTGATCTGTAATATGCAAAAAACTGTGTGAACAAAAATAACGCACTGATAAAACTCTGTCGTGAGTTGCTGGTAGCCAGTGTATCATATTCTGACATTCAAAACTCATATCGCACTGTTGCAGATATGCCTTTTGTGTTTATCATGGCGTTGATGAATATGTTTTCTCACATGACATAAGCACATTTTACATGTCAGTGCTTATCAGCAAAACATGATCCACAATAATTACCGAAGCGCATGTAAAAGTTTAATTAAGTGTAAATTGTGTGCAATGAGTTTTCATATGAGTGTACATTTTCACAGTTTGTTCACAGTTACGGAATTGATTCCCAGAGCATTCCCGTGAGAGATTGATGCGTGAGCTGGAGCTGTAAAGCTCATGGAAGACGGCAATTAAGTTCAGGTAGCGAATCCTACAAGACGGCAGTACACCAGTTCACTCACACATTCAAAGCTGTTTCGCTCTCACTAACACATCGCCGTTTCTGCTGTCATCGAACTGACAGCGTCATAC
This sequence comes from Eurosta solidaginis, assembly GCA_029619165.1. Classification (NCBI taxonomy): domain Eukaryota; kingdom Metazoa; phylum Arthropoda; class Insecta; order Diptera; family Tephritidae; genus Eurosta; species Eurosta solidaginis. Next base: position 2,337 of record JARSSU010007805.1, read on the forward strand.
TGGTAATACGACAATCGCGATGCTTTGAAGAGAACAGAGTGTGAAATTGTGTGCTAGTTTGTCTTGGCACGCATTGCAATAAATTGTAAACCATATGTGTGCAAGGCCTGTAATCCATACCAGGTGTGGCAAAGCGAATCAACTAAATTCGCGACCGCGTCCGTGCAGAAGCTGAGTGTCATGTCCATAAAGAAAATGTTCATGTGATTGGATTTGAACTGACATATTGTGTACAAAGCTTTGTATGGTAAAATATCAAGAAGAAGCATCAGCTGTTGGGATACACCACCTCTACTGAATCGACTTGCCATTGTGCTTATTTTCTTGAAGCTGGATCTAGATTTTTCTCTTACATTTTTTGTTCCATTGATGAAGGGGTTTGTTTATTAAAAAATTGTTTGATTTAAACTGCTACATATGGTAAGTATTGCTAATACAGTAGCTGACTCTTTGTGGTTTTTGTACTTAACCTGTGTGTGGTTTCGTGGAAAGCAGTGGTCACTCGCGGCATTTTGTATGGATGACGCTTCGGCGTGGGCATGGCAGGAGACGCCATGAAGGTTATAGAAGACAAGTCAAAGAAAAAATGTCTGTTAGATCCGGGTCCTAGGGAAGAATGGGAACATAAGATGCGTAGACCAAAGCTAGTAGATTAAAAGATGCAAATATGAATTTCAAAGCTCCACCAAGTAAAATACCAAAAGAAATGCCGCCAATGCAAGGTCTTTTGATTCGTTCAGAAATACAACAAATACAAATAACAGGAAGTTCGGGTAAGGGCAAAAGACGCAAATGCTGAGGCTCTATGCAGAAGCTAAAAGGTAGCAATGTTGCTATGGAGGCAGATTTCAGTTTAAATGAGGAAGTAGCATTCCACAAACTGAAAAGAAAGGTAGCATGACTCAAACTGAAAATAAAGTTGAAGAAATGAAAAAAATGCAGGATCAAAAAAAGACGCTGTGACTAGGAAAGAACGAAGGGAGAAGAAACAGATTTTATGATGCGGATATATGAGGGGTTTCGCTGTTCTAGGAGACACGTCAAAGTCTAAACACTTTGAAACACGAAAGGATGGACTAATGGCTGGTTTTATGGTCGAAACAATCAGACATTTGTACACATTGACGGAATAAAAAAGGTAACAGCGTTGGGTAAAACATTATACAAAATTTTGTCGAATCAGCATCATGCGGCAAATGAATGTAGTAAAAATGTATAAATTAATAGATGCGAATTGGGTATTACGGTCCTTATACCAAGATCCTTTGATAGAAACCGTATGGAGTCATAAGGTTATTCCAGAAGAATTACAGAAGAAGAAATATGCAACAACGTAATATCTGAGTGTAAAGATTCGGAGTATATAGAATCAAGCGAAGGAACAGGGATGATAAGAAAAGTTTGGCCAACCCAACGGTTGTAAACATTGGTTTGCTGGAGATGAGCTACCGAAAGTGTGTTCAGTTATGGTTACAAACTGCAAAGTTCACATATTTCCTCTACGTAAACAAGCGCATAATTGAGGAAGATTCGGGACACACAAAGCTAGTTGTAGGCAAGACAAGATGTATTTTGTGTGGAAAAGAAAAAGCTGACGGCCGTATTCCTGTGAGTCTGAAAATAAACATGATGTGGCTTTTTCAATTTTCTGAACACGCTACTTTGTTGTGTCCCGCTGTGAGAGGCGTTTTATATATGTATGAAGCTATATTTACGATAAACGTACGTATTTTGAGAATCATTCAAAGGTCTACATTTAAAATTATTCAAAATATTTATAAAGTACGTACTACTTGAAGAATAACACTTGTTCTTGCCTTTTGAAAGCATAAAAATATCTTCAGTGCACTTACCTGAAAATAGAAAAAAGAAAAACTAAATTAATTTGTGCAACAAAATTAAGACAATAAATACATTTAAAAATAAATATAAACATAGAGGAAATGGAGGAAATAATATAAATAACACTTAAAATGTATGTGACTAGATGATCGATCCAATCTATACAGGTATAATCAACCATTTGATCGTATTTCGACTAATTTGAAATCATTTAGTTCGAGTTGTGATGATATTATCGGATATTATATTATATCATAGGATCTCGTTTATTTTCTTCTGATTTGATTTGACATAATGTGCTCTCATTTGTTATAACATGATCTTATCTAATTTTTTACGATAGGATTTAAACTCAGTTTAACTTCATTTAGTTGGTTTTTTTAATCTAAGCTCATTTAATTCGATATGTATCGTTATCGCTTTAATTTTTTAAGATATGATCGATTTCATTGATATGTTGATCTGATTTGTTATGATCTTATCGGTGTCGTTGGATAACATTGAAGTCATTAGCTTCATATAGTTCGTTTTTTTATATCTAAACTCATTAGATCGATTTGAGACGTCATCTGATTTCAATTTTTAAGATATGATCTGATTCATATGATATGTCTGATATTGATTGTTATGAAATGATCGGGCTTCATTAAGTAATCTGATTTGCTTGATATGATCTGGCTTTGAAACTGCTATGATATGACCTGATCTGATTTGATATTATTTCTTATGATATTATCAATAATATAATAATAATAGCTTATCTAATTTGATCTCATCTGTCTGATTTGATATTATCTGATTTCCGATTTTGGCTAATCTGATTGGTTTTGCTGAATCTGCACACATTTGGTTTGATTTGATATGATATGTTATCATATGATCTGATCTCATCTTAGTTCATCTGATTTGTTTTGATATAATCTGCTCTAATTTGTTATAATATCATCTGACCTCATTCTCGTTCTTCTGAATTGCTTCGATATGATTTCATCCGATTTGTTTTGATACGATCTGTTTTCGTTTGATGTTGTTTATTAGATTTTGTTCTATTTGGTCACATTTAAGAATGAATACGATATAGTGATGTAATAATCTAATTTATTTTAAATTGTAGAGTTTGACCAGATCATCAGATATAAGCTCAATTGGCCTGAAGTGAGTTTTTTTTATTTGATTTGATTTCTTCAACTTACTAATTACATATTAAATGCAAGGCGCGATAACCTCTGAAGAGATTTTATCTAATGTGAACTACTATAAAAAACATTCAGTCTGGCGCATCAGTCTCACTTAATATAATCATATGTGGTGCCATTTAATCTCATTTGGTTCCGTTTGATCTGATTTGTTTTGACGTGACATCATTTTATATTGTTTTGTTTGATCCGATATGATTTGATGTGATATTGCGTTACTTAATATTGTCTGATATCGTTTTAATTGGTTCGATTTGATTTCATTTTGTTCATATCGTAATTTAGTGAGTTGATTTTATCTAAACTGATATGATGCCATATCGTTTGGGTTGATTATGCTACGTTTCCACCAAACCCAAACTCCGTGTTTGCCAACTCTTTTATGCAAAATATCTCTTGGCAGGAATGCAACTTTTGATTTTTGCTTTCGCATTACTGATACCGAAGTTAAAGCGCGTTTTTCGATAGCTTTCGCGATATTTCTAGACATGTCTTAAAAGTCTTACGAAACTGGCAAACACGGAGTTTGGGTTTGGTGGAAACGTAGTATTACTTTTGATTTGATTTTACTTAATTTGATTTAATTTTATTTGATCGCATCTTCTTTGTCATATTTAGAGTTGACCCGCTTAGACTTCGTTTGAATGGATTTTTTTTTCCTTTGGCTTGATTTGAACTGATTCGATTACAGTTTTAAATTGTCCATTGTTAAGATGTGCCTTGTATATAACCATATTTGTGTCTATGTAGTGATGTAGTGTAATTCTTAGAGCAATTGAAACTTTTCCTTCTCAGTATGTCACATGAACATACCAGCAATGAAATCACAACCAGGGACAAGCTAATAAAAAAATTTCATCATTTGATGTTCATTTTTTCTAGTTTCAGTATATTCACTTATGGAAGCTGTGCAAAAATTTGATGCACGGCATGTAACATAGACAATAAACATAAAGCGAAATTCAAACAAAAAAACTCTAATAAAAATCAAGCAAACACTAAGTACTTGCGCAAAAGCAGATGCGATATTATGACGCTAAAATAACAAACAAAAATATGACTTTTTGTATCACAAAGCAGCGTTTCCAGACAGCGCGGCTCACACACTGATAAACATCATCTATAATTAACATATCTATCATAGTTGATGCAAAGAAGCGTAGGCCATTTAAATGAGCAGCCCAAAGTAAGCAAAACTCTGCATGAAACTTTTTAAGGAAACAACCTAACTTAACTCAAACAGGCTGGAACTAAAAGCAACTCAAATATCGAAGCCAAATGGCAGTGATCTTAGTAGAAGTTCATATTTTATTGAAGTCTCAAAGTCAATATCAAATGTAGTTAGATAACGTTTTTTTTTGCTGTACACTTTTTGTTTTTTTGATTTGCAGACAGTACAACGCAACTTACTACAAATAAATTTGCAAATACAGTGTGTTACTTTACTTAAATGGCGTATTAGCACTGAGTCGTCGAAAAACAAAGTCGGTCAAAATTAATTTCTTATTCAAAGTAGTTTCTTGCTTTTAAGCAATTTTCGGTTGGTAAGTTAGAAAAACAGAGGACGATTCAGCGAGTGTACATAAACCGAATTAAAAGAACAAAACTGGATACTAAAGACAAGAGAAGGAAAAAAAGAAAGGACAAAGATGCTGACATGAAAGAGGCAGGGAAATTAAATGGGAAAAAGCAGATAAAGAAAATAAGCGAAAGGGAGGAATTATAGCAAGAAGGGGAAGAGAGTTAATTGTAATGATGAAAACGACGATACTGATAACAGAAGTGCTGCTATTGGTTACGAAAATGCAGAGTTTTCTGTCAAATTTTATAACGAAAGTGAACAATAAGGCAAACTCACGGGAAACTTGCAGTCTCAACCAAGATGGACCAGAGGGAAATGGGTGTTAGAGACGTTGGTTCCACATTGCAATTGAAGAGATGGTTGCTGTGATGTGGGGCCACGTTACAAGCAGGACATGAATTGTGTATATCGGGGTTGATTCTGGATAGGTGAGAGTTTAACCTATTACAGTAACCAGACGTTATTTGAGTTGAGAAGGTTGCTTTCCTCCAATGCGAGTTCAAGGTATTTGACTTTAAAAGAACAGAGTTCATTGAGCATGTTTTGTGGATATCACTGAGTACATTATTAAGCTCTTTTTCTACATACGGCTGAATTCTCAGGTGCCATGTCTCCTGAAATGCTTGCGGAGATGACTTCTTAATTATGTTTCGATGCCCAGGTTTCTGGGAATTTGTTCAAGGTCGAATATAAGAGTTACCTATGGGTGAGTGCGAAGTCGCGAGCGAATTTTACGCAAACTATAAGAAGCGAATTTCAATGGAAGCAAGGCCTATAGGAACCTTTGGATGAATGCTAATACATAGGCGATTATAAGCAATTTTTTGCATGGTTTTCCAAACATGCCGCTGTAAACGCAAATTTTTGTGGGAATCCAAATTAGCAGGAAATTTTCGCTGGCAGAATTATGGCATATTCCCAGGAAAATTTGAAGACCATTACGTTAGTGAAAATATGAGGCGAATCTTGCTTGATTTAAATATACGCACCTTTCTTTATGTACCTCTTCATTCATCCATCACATGGAATCAGCATTTTTGGTCAAGAATATCGTCTGCATTTTCCCCTTAAAACTTGCTACTAAATAAGGTTACACCCTGTAAAAAATTCGCACTTCCAAACATAGACATATTCATGATAGTATATTACTTCGGTTAGTTGTTTGAGTGTATGATATTTGTTGATGTATAGCAGAAAGTTAAAACTCCGCAGGCTAAACTAAAATACTATCAGCGCGTAAAGATGATAAACATAAGCCGTAAGAAACTTACAACATGCAATAAGACGTTGGCTGTACATATCTACATTAAGACGAAAATACATACGCAAGCATACATGCATACATATGTAGATGTGGATGAAAATATGTATGCAAAATGCATCAGTCAGAAAATAACATTGCAAATGAGTTGCAAATGCTTACAACTTTAATGATATTTAGTTGTTGTAACCGCCAAAGAGGCATGCAACATAAGCAAGCAGCGACAACAACAACACCACAGTGACAACAACAAAAACTCGAGCAACATTTGTGCATTGCAAATGACAAGAAGCAGCTGCAAATACTCAAACGAGTTCGCATCCATCAAGTTACTTGCCAGAGGAACAAAGCCATATGCATTAGCGAGCATGAAAATAGCACTGGGAATTTTTATATTTTGTTAATACATTTTTTTTAAGACGGTTATATAAGCTTCACTTGTTAATTTGTATGTACAAAGGGAGTGTTGGTCTTTTGTAACAAATCATAAACAAAAATGCTACCTACACGCACCGGTACCCGTCTTTTTCATATGCTAAGGATGGTTACGTGTAATTGGTTGGCTTCTAATAATTATTTTCGATTATTTAAGAAAAAATTTTATAAATTTTGTAACTGAAACTATGCACAAGAATCTCCGAAACTTTTTCAAAAAAATACGAAAACTCGAGAAAATTTCACGAAAATTTCGAGTTGTTTATTTAGAAGTTTCTGAATTTTTTTAGTGCGCAGTTTTGTCGCCAAATCAACTTATTTTCAATAATTTAAAACAAATCTTTCATGAATTTTGTAACCCAAGCTATACAAACCAATCGCAAAAATGTTTTTGAAAAAATTCGAAATTTTTAGAAAATTTTACGAAAATTTTGAATTTTAAATTTCGATTTTTTTTAATATGTAGTTTTGTAGTCCAATCAATTTTAGGGCTTCATTCTGTATTGCGAACAATAGCTCAGACGAACGATTCGCCTCCAAACGATTTCGTCATGCAATGGTTTTCTCCATTATTTTCGTTCGGCCTTTACATTGCTTACTTTATGTCAAACAGGAATGCGAAAGCAATTGTCAAATGATATGTTGCCATCGTTTAACATAGTGGAAATGCACTAGCGAATTCGTCTCTGAAGCGAAACCAACGTCCGTTCCATAATAGAGAATTTGGCCCTTAATCTAACAAAGTATAGGTCTTTCAAAATTGTCGCATTGATTTTTGAGAATTATTATTATTATTTTTTTTTCAAAGTAAAGCTGGCGAAAAAAACTGAAACAGCCTTCGTGAAAAAAAAATATAAAAAACCATTTCTAGTTTTGAGAGACCTATAACCTGTACTTTGTTAGACAAAGATTGATTGGGCTACAAAACAGCATACTCAAAAATATTCTGAAAACTCTAAATAAAAAATCGAAATTTTCGTGCTTTGCACACAGAGTATATTAACTTTGATGGGATAACGGTTGGTTGTACAGGTATAGAGGAATCGAGATAGATATATACTTCCATATATCAAAATCATCAGTATCGAAAAAAAATTTGATTGAGCCATGTCCCTCCATCCGTCCGCCCGTCCGTTAGCACGATAACTTGAGTAAATATTGAGATATCTTGACCAAATTTGGTACACTAGCTTATCTGGACCTCAGAATAGATTGTATTGAAAATGAGCGAAATCGGATGATAACCACGCTCACTTTTTATATATATAAAATTTTGGAAAACACAAAAAACCTGATAATTTAGTAAATAATACACCTAGAATGTGGAAATTTGAGATATGGACTGATATTGAGACTCTTGATAAAAATTTGGAAAATTTTTTAAAATGGGCGTAATACCGCCCACTTGTGATAAAATCAATTATACAAATATTATTAATCATAAATCAAAAACCGTTAAACCTATCGTAACAAAATTCGGCAGAGAGTTGCCTTTACTAAAAGGAATGCTTTGAAGAAAAATTAACGAAATCGGTTAAGGGTCACGCCCACTTTTATATAAAATATTTTAAAAGGGTCGTGGACGAATAAAATATGCTATATCTTTGCAAAAAAGAGCTTTATAACAATGGTATTTTATTTCCCAAGTGGATTTATAACAATAAATAGTAAAAACTGTAAATTTTATAAAAAGGGCGTGGCACCGCCCCTTTTATGACTAAGCAATTTTCTATGTTTCGGGAGCCATAACTCGAATAAAAAATTAACGGATCGTAATAAAATTGGGTACACAAATTTTCCCTATAGCAGGAAATATTTCTAGAAAAAAGTGGACGAGAATAATAAGCTATAACTTAGCAAAAAATAGTTTTGAATCAATGATATTTCACTTATCAAGTTTTATTGTAAGAGGAAATGGGGAGACATTTTTTTTTAACGGGCGGTGCCACGTGTTATGTAGAAAAGTAATTTATCTGAAATGATATGTACAATTGAAGCTCACGCTGAGTATATAATGTTCGGTTACACCGAACTTAGACACCTTTACTTGTTTTTCTCTAATTTTCGAAAACATTTTTTCAGATTTCTGGTTTGCAAAGTTGCAGTTACCAAATTCAAATGATTTTTTCTTAAATTATCGAAAATAAAGCAAGAAATGCATCGAAAAATTTAATAAAAATTATCATTGCTAATTTCGTGTTCACTGCTGTACATACATATGCATATCACGTTTTAAATCAGCACTCAAGGCTTCAAGTTAAGGAAATTTTTTAAAAAGCAATTGTAAAACTTATTTTCAAAGTACAAACGCAATGACTTCAAACTTCCTTAGATAAGGGCCATGCGCTAGTGAGAGTTAAGTGGCATGAGTTTGGAGAGGATGAGGGGTATATCTAGCGAATTTCTATGATTAACTTTAAACGCGTTTTAAAAAGCGCGTTTAGGCTTTGAATATGGATTGTGGACAAGTGGTGGAAGAATTAAGCTTTAATAACTTGTATATAAATGAAAATACTGTAAGGGTGTTCACTAAACCAAGCAAGTGGAATGAGACTCGGACTAATTGAAAGCAACTCAAAAATTCAATTTTACAATAATATATAAATAAAATTTCTATTGAAAATTTAGTTTCTTTAATATTGTCACCTTAGTTAATTCACTAAACGAATACACCCAACAAAAACTTTAAGCTTAAACGGTTTGTTTGAACAGCTGACGTATGACTAATGTCGGTTATAAAAAAACTCGAAACAAAGAAACAAACTTAGCTAAATTTGAAGTAGCTCACACAATAAAAGCATAGAAAGTATAGATTTATTGAAAGAAATTAAGGTTAAAAGAAAATAAAAAATCAAGATAAAATACAATTAAGATTATATCAGACTATGGAGCAAGTTATGTACAATGCAACGAGACAGTTTTGTTTCGTCTGAGCCGAAATGACTATACGGTGAAAAATTTTAGTTCATTTGTTAAACTTAGCAAAGTTCACTGCTAATTTTAAGCTTTTTTATACTACTTTTAAGAGTACTAAATAGCTTTAAGCAATTTATGGGCTATTTTAGTCCAGACACTTGAAGAATATAAGTTTAACAAGTTGAAAATTAAAACCCAAAAATTTTTCCCGTACTGCGTTTTTAAACTTTTTGGTCTAAATATAAACTAAGAGAGGATATTGAAAGCTATGAGGAACTAACCTAATTTTTAATATAATTTTGTTTAAGTTTAGGTCCACAAGTTTGAAAAAAGGAAATTTTCTGGACTAGAATTTTTAACCAATTAATTAAATTCAAAACCAATCAAACGAGCTCGTTTTGTTTTAAAACCAAAAAAAAGTTTGGGCATATGTGTAATATGTGTAGGCCAAAAAGTTTAAGATTTAAACTAAAAATGTTTGAACCGTTTATTATATAATAGGATTCACTCACTTTAGTGATTTACAGTAAACCTGAATGTGAATGTAAGTGACTGTGACGCAAGGTATCACGGCGTCCCACAAAATCTGCCCCTTAGAGTATGTACACACTTGCGCAATTTCAGCTTCACTAGTATGAGCATTGTAAAAACCAGCCAATTACACACAAACATATCCGTATCACCTGAAAAGACGGATACCGGTTCGTATACGTAACACTGTTTTTTATTACTTGTTTCGTTTTGTTCTTGTAGCTATAAGGGGACTCCCAAAAGTTGTTGGGGAGTTTTATTGCTGTCAATGGTCCTTTGCCGGATACTGTTCCAGTAATTTCTGGAATGGAAAAAAGCACCATACAAGCCCGACCATCTCGGGAACGATTTGATGCGACCACGTTGAATCTTCGTTGTCTTTCCAACTCGCCCTTTCCTGTGGAGTTTCGCCTGCAAAATAAACACGATTCGCCACGGGTAGGAGGTGAGGTTGACAATTAGGTTGAAGAAGCAATAAATAGGGCTGCCAAGCCCTTGACATGCTGCGCTACGCAACCCAATTCGGCGGTCTGTCACCTGCCAGCTGAGAGTAAATTGGTTTAAAAGAGTTTAATGCATATAAATATACAAGTGAGAGTAATATAGGCGTGTTACTAAAACTACCAAGCTGATGAAAAATTATGATGGAAACAGAAGCCGATTTGAAGGAGACTCAAAGTCAGTCTGAATGTCTTGGCAATTTATACGAAACTAAATTCTTTAAGCAATATTTTAAACATAGCTTATGGCTATGAAAGAAGCTGATAAACTTTGATTACATTTTTATTCAAATTTATGACGGAGACTACTTAAACAATGTAGTTGAAGACAGTACCGCTTGTCGGTCCTAAGCACCACAAGAGCAGGGATTCATTTGCGATTAAGAATTGTTATAGGGCATATCACTCTAAAAGCTTTATTTTTGATTGGTAAGGGTACTGATAATTTGAAATTTTTTCGCAAAAAGGACACTAACTTCTGCTAGGACTTGTGAGCAGTCACATTGTGTTCAGTCATTTGGCAACCAACCTACCGAACTTGCCGTCTCCGAAAAAAACAAAGTATTGCTTTATTAGCTTAACGGTAACAGTGTTCTATGCAAAAGTATTCACACCGATCAGGCGTTGATTTTATGTTTTTTTTTATTTTTCTCGATTTTCATACTTTCTGCTGTTGTTAGGACTATTTACTCCGTGTCCCGCTAGCAGATATGATGACTAGAGAATGACTTTAGAATACATTTTGATATCAAAGCGAAGTTCGGCTGACAGGTTGTGCTTTTGGTCGTCCAAGGTTGCCCGAGGTTGTACAAGATATGTTGTACAAGATATCTTGTTAGCGGGAAGTAAGCAATTTTCTCTCAAGAGGACTTTGGCAGCAGAGAAATAAATCACATCAATACAAAACACTTTGAGGGGCTTTGTTTAAATAAAAACTTGGAAATATTCCAAATTTTAAAACTAAAAAACATACAACTAACATTTGCCATGTATTTTTTTATATATTCGCTCTATTGTTTATTGCAATTTTAAAAATTGTCTTCCGTTTTCCAAAATAAATTTAAATGTTTTAATTTTTGGTCTTAAGAGCATGTTAACTAAATAAAGGAACGCAAAATAATATTACTTTGGGCGTCTGCTGGCGAAGTCGGGTTAGAGACTAAAGACTTTCCAAAAACTCTAAATTAAGAATTCTTTATCAGCCAAAGTTCGTTAAGGCTTCGACTGACCACTGATACCAATATAAAAATTGAAATTTTGAGCATAATTTTTCGATGTTGTTTTTTCGAAAGTATTGTAGTTTCTGCCAAACCAGAGAATTAAAGAAAAAAATAAAAAATAATAATTTTTAATAATAATGACCATAAAAACCTGGAATCCAAAACAGAGCATTTTTAAGATTTTGGAAAATTTTGCTAAAAAAAGCAAACAAACTAATCAAACAAAGTTAATTTTCTGCTGTGCTTAGCAAAAACTTTACTAAACAAAATCTTTCGCCAATATTAAAAAAAACACAATCACAGCTATCCTGGCACGCATTTGCAATACACTTGAAGAACACGTATATGAATTTGTTTTTCCATATGAGTGACTACGCCGCCATGCCAAAATGATCAATGCACAGACACGCAGCAACAAATATAGTTGTTACAAAAAAAAATTAAAAAGATAAAAAATGTTAAAAAAATAAAAAATTACATTTCCATTTTGGCTACACCTCCGCAATGCGCTTACATATATACACACACATAAAAAAGTTGTTATATGCAATACACAACGCATTTCATTGCATTGCAACGCTCTAGAAAGCATTTTAGTGCAGCATAAAATTGCTGAGTGCGTGTTGCATGCAACAACGACAACACATTAGGGACGCTGCACTGCAGCACAAATCACTGACCAGCAAAATAATGGTTAAAAAAAATCAAAAACAATAAAGAAGCGGAAAGCAATGAACTAAGAAAATGTATACGTTTATGCTTTCTATTGAAGTCGAAGGAGAATGAGGAAGCAGTGAAAAGCACTGATAAAAGATATATGTATATACATATAATCAATGCAATAAAATAAAATCAGCGTTGTAAGAAAAAAAACTAATAACAAATGATTATAATTTGTTGTGTGCAGTGGGCAGAGTTTTGCCCGTAAGCAAATAAACAGCAAAAAGTGAAGAAAAAATTGAAAAAAAAACTGAAAAGGAAAAACTAGCAGAAAGTCGAAAAGTAGAAAAAAAAATTAAATGTAATGCATAACGTAGCCTTTTACGTATGTACATATATACATACGTTGTTACATATTTGACTGAACGCATAAGTAACGCTGTGATCCAAAATTACACAATTTAAAAAATCTCAAAAGCACAAACAAAACAAAAACACTATTTTTTTTTGTTAAAACGCCAATGTTTCGCGAGAGGAGCAGATGAACCAAATTATTTATACAATTACAAAAATTTTTAACAAATTATTTATATTAAAAAGGATATAGTTTTCATTAAATCGTATCCCTATTAAAATTTCTTTGAAATGCGACGCAAATTGCCTTTCTTTTGAGACCCATATTGCCACACCTCTTTGTCTTTTTATTTATTATCGAAATAAGTGGCAACCTTGAGAAATTTTTCAAAGTAGCAATATCTAAATAAGAAACCTAAGAACATAGGTATTACATGCATAGAAAATTGCATCCGAATCACTCAAGTCGCATTCGAGACAGCAGTAGATATACAAGGTATATAATTATCATCAGGCGGCAAGCCCGTTATATATATTATTTCTTTGAATCCGACGTAAACTGTTCTTCATAAGATAACCATATAGGCATAACTCCTGATTACTTTTTTCTATAAATAAGCGGCAACCTTGCCAATGAGTGACAATACCTAGGTTAGCGCGATAAGAATTTAGCAGATTAAACGTATACAAAATTTCATGAAAATCGGTTAACCCGAAAGCTAGAAATATAGAATTCAAGAATTTAAGCTAGGCGGCATCCTTTTCTATGCATTTTCTTCGGCCCTTTCTCTAACTTTCGTGCTTGTAATTATTTGCATTTGTTGTTCTCATTTGGTTTATGTACACTCATTGAGTCTATCTATGGGTGTTTGATTGCGTTCATATTAATTGTAATACGTTACACGTAAATGGTTGGATTTTCCGATATGGTGAGCAATGAAGTTTCGATAACAAGAGGAGTAAAGCACATCATGTGATTCAAAGTGAAGTGTTATCACAGTTTGGTGATAAATTAACAAAGTTAACTGATATTAAGTTGTAGGATGTGATGTGATCTTATTTAGTGCAATAGCTTATACATGAGCTCAATGATGCTCTATAACAACTTGATTTAAGAGCATGTGGTTTAATATGATATGATTTGACCAAATTTGAAGTTGAAAATATAACATTAATTTCATTATCAAATGTAATTTGATGTGAAGTGTACTTATAGCTTGGTGGCAAAGTTATTACCTGGGATCAAATCAAGTACTCTGATTTAAATTATCTCATGTTAATGGTATTGATTAGTGATCGCTAGGCTTATCGAGTCAGAGCTCAGCAATAATTTAGATGAGATGACTTAATATAACTTCATTTGAATTGATTTTATAGTTGATGTGATATAAAACGATGTCATATTATATCATAATATATAATGTTATTTTAAGATACGTGTAATTAAAGTTTGGTGGTATAGTTACAAAGTTAACTGATATTAAGTATATAATGTTATGTGATCTGATTTGGGAGCGCTATCTTTATCATGATCTAAATAATGCATACGACAATATGTAGTTGATTTGATAGCATGTTGTTTGATATGGCCACTAGACTGGGTCGATTTATTAACCGATATCTCGCCATCAATTTTTCGATAGGATTTGAGCTCAGGAAAAAAAGTTCCACTACGGATACCCAAAAAATAATTTTCGACCCTGCCAATTTCTTTTTTTTTACTTTTTTTCGACTTTAATTCTTAAGGTTTTTTTCATGACGTACTAAAAAATTTCAAATGAATCTAGTTTAGTAAAATAATGTTTTATTATGTGACTTAACCAATGTGATATCACATATTCATATTTTAGATATGATGTCACACGTTCTCATGCGTCCGATTTTATCATCATTTTCTTTTAAAGATGGATATGCGTTGTACAACAACAACTATATTTAAGGCATTATTTATATTGAAGTTTGAAATTTGCCTATTTGATGTGATATAATGCGATCGTGAAAGATTTGATGCAACCAGTTTGTTTGATATCAACCAAGGTGAATTGATTAGGACTGACCCGTATGACATTATGCTTGTAACTAAGCTAATAACCAAGCTAATTTAAACTTTATACCATAAACTATATCATTCACATAACATAAGAGTTCTTCATCACGAAAATAATAATGACAGACATTATTTGTTACGGTCTTGATCTCCTATTCGAGCCCATAATCTTGCAAATTAACAGGCCAATAAACAACAACAAAATATTATAAAGATTCGTTTTAAAAATCACCTGCAAAACAAAAAATATGGCGGTCAGTAAAATAAACTGAAAAATTCAAAAATTGCAGCTTTAAAATTTTACGACGCTGGGCAAATTAATTTATCTCAATTTTTCATAATCCATTTCAGCAGTGAATTTATAAAAAAACTGCTTTTTAAAACGAGTATTAATAGTAGAAAAAAAATATTTGCAGCGTTGCATTTAAACAAAAAAAATGGAAATGATTAAAAAAGTAAACTAAAAAAACAAATAACCAAAAAAAACATGCCACAAACATATTGCTATGATCTGATGTGACAAAGCATGCATTCATTGTGGTAATACTAAAAGCTGCAAATAACTTTAGGCGATATGTCCGAATTTATGAATAAACTGTATTTGGAAAAAAAAAGATTTAACGGGAAAACAGCAAGCATAAATATCACAAAAAAATTTACAAAAATTAGTGATATGCAAAAGAACACATTTAAAAAAAAAGCTGTGCAAAAAAATGTTAATTTGCAATGCAAATAAAAAATTAGACTCTCACAAAAAAAGCGACAAGTTGTTGATACGCTGCAACCGACATGAATACAATGTTATGACCAACAGGCGCAACATGAAATTTCAAACAACAGCTGTTTGACAGCAGAAAGCGCAAAAAGCACATTAAGAACTGAAACAATTGTTTTTTCTGTTTGTTGGAAAACAAAGTATCAAACTAAATGTCAACTTGATGCTGATGTTATGATCGAGATTTTAGTGTTTTGATTTTGTGTGCATTTCTCTCTCTCTCTGGCTTTCTTTTTGTGCTTTGGGTACTTGAAGTTTTTGATACGCTGGAAACATTAAAGCTGACGTTAAAAATGCAAAATTAACTTAACTAATCCTTAGAAGTAGAGATGCAGAACAAAAAGAAATATATGTAAGCACATTGACTTGAGTTGGCATTGTTAGTTTATGTTGTCATAACATCAGAGTGGATTCACATCGCTTAGTGAAGTCAAATGGAAGATATATCAACCGCTGCTAGCTCGAGATTTCTCGCTTTTCTTCGTCAGGTCTAAGCACTTCTTTGTTATTGATTTGCTTTTTTTGCAAATGTGATGTTTTCTGGATTGTTTCAGAAACAATTTTGGTATACATCTGGTCTATAGCAACTTGCCCTTTATAAGATTTAACGTTTACTCTACAATAAGATTTTTCGCCAAGAACTTCTATTCTGTCTGAGATGTATAGAAAAAGATTTTAAGCTCTTGACGATTCTGTTTTGTATGATTTTAGGTTTGTTATAAACTAAGATCCTGCAGTTCTTGACGATATAAGGCATAATTATTTTCCTTAACGTGTCGACCATTCAAAAGCTATAATGATTCTTAGGAAACACATAGATGTTCCAAGAAATGTGGATCAACGCACGGTGAGCGGGTTGGAGGCAGCATTTTAAAGAATGATTTCAAAAACTAGGCGCTAATACAATATTATCTAAGTTTCTTAAAACCATGGTAATTGATACTGAGCTTCCGAAAGCACAAATATCATTTTGGATTACCTAGGATAATTAAAACCGTAATATGTTACAAAAAGACAATACTAACGTATATAAGTGAATTTTGTTTAGAGTTGATAGTGTGACGAAAGCAGTCAAATTAACTTGCTTGAGAGTGTTTTGTGTGTGTGTTGTTTTTTTTTATTTTATACATTCTCTCTTTATAAGAATTTTGAATACTGTTATTTACCTAAGCTCATGTTATTGAATTCCAACTAGCATAATGAATACATATTTTCAGCATACATAAAACAGTTAGGTCCATAGTATCAAATATTTTGTACGCTAAATTTGTTTGCTATATTTTTTAAGTTCAGTTGAATAAAGAAATTTATACAGTCAAGACAAAATAGTCTCCTGACTTTAATCGGAGAGAAATATTCAACATTGAAAAGATACGCTTTACAAAATAGTACATTGGCTTCTTTCGACTCCGTCTTCCATCGTCAAAACAAGAATATTGAGACACAGATGTTCCATAAAATGTGTATCACCGGACTGTGCACGGATTACAGGCACATGTTGAAGGATGATTATAAAATCTGGGCCTTTATAAAACTTTATTGAACTTGCGGCTCATGTTATTTTAAATCAGTTCCTCATATCACAAAGGTCACTCTGGATTACTTTAGATAATATTTGCGTCTGCATTACTAGAGTTTAATAGAACCGTATATGTTACATAAAGGCAATACTAATGTATATATGTTATCAGTAAATTTTGTTTAGAGTTGATAGAATGAGGAAAGTATTCAATCTAAATTATTCCAGAGGATCAGCTAGCAATGAAAAGAAGCGTATCTTCTTTCGACTTCATCATAAATCGTGAAATCAAGCGTGTTAAATCTATTACTTTACTTCGAAAATCTATACTGTATCTTAAAAAACACATACATAATGTTCCAGAAAATGTATATTACCGCAAAAAACTTGTCCTAAGCTTAAGGCTGCTGTAATATGTATGTATTCAGTTTCTGATAGCACCAACGACGTTCTGGTTACCAAAGATTACTTCGAAATCTCAGTACAATATAAGCCACACTTTCATATCAAGATATACTTATCAGATTAAAAAATGGTCTCATAATAGAACCTTGCTACTATAGATATCACAACATTTGCCTAAATTGATATTATACTTTTGTATACAATTAGAGTCGGCAAAGTATTTATGAATAATTAAAGAGCTTGTTACTAAATGTGTATATTTCGAAGATTTTTGTTTGGAAATTCATGCGTCATGGGATTGTCTGGAGCACTATCATACCAATGTAGAGAACAAAATCTAAATTAAAAAACATTTTAAATTATTATTATGAATTTAAGTATTTTAGCTGAGTCTGCTGAGAAAAAATTCACAATTTTATATTGAATGATGGTATAAAGGGGGTATGTGTAAATTGATAGCGGAAGATTCGGGTCTGAGCAACGGAACGAATACGATATATATAAGACCAAGGAATTTCACTTCATCCAAAAACCTCAAGTTATGACTGACAACAACAACAACAAAAAAAGTCAATTGCTGTATTGTAACGATAATAATCGCCTAAAAAAAGTTAATAAATAACACATCATTCATCAAGCAAAAATAAATGCCTTCAAGGATATCAAATTTCCGCAAATGCATCATTCAAGCTTGACAGAGGGAGGGCACGCAAAATCAACAACGAAACAAGAACAGCTAATTTTAACTAAATTAAATAACATTAAATCGATTAATAAATGAATCAATCGATCAGTTAAGCAGCTATTCAATCACTGCAACATTTAAATCTATCACTGACTAAGTGGCATGGAAAAAGGAAAATAACGCTAAACGACTGAATATAAAATACAAACACACAAAATTACATGCACAAAAGCATAAACACAAAGGAAAATTATTTTCAATACATAAACAAAGAAAAAGAAATAAAATAAATAAAAAATAAGTTTGCAAAACCAACACAATAATGGGGTTTCAATTTGAACGCAGTAACAACGAAAAAAAATATAAGAAAAAACACGAACCTGCAACAAAATGCATAACAACAACAAGTGGGTAGTTAAGTCACTCCGGATGCATGCCATCACCCTCAAAACAGGCGGTAAATAAATATCCACTTGATATAAAAAAAATAAGCAAACACAATAAAACCTAGCTCCACAAGCCTGTCACTCATATAATCGAATCCACGCCTACAAGTACAGAATCAAATATTAGCTGGCACCCTCAATCACCAACACCCTACAAACACTTATCAAAGCATTTTAACAATCATGAGGCAATTGTGTTGATAAAAAGCAGAAAAAATACATTAATCATCAGCTCATAAATTTTAACACACTACAATATCAAAAAATATTGGGCGCACAAATCATGTACACGAATAATACATCAAAACGAAAACCATCAAAATCAAGTATAATCAAAGGAAAAATGAAAACAAGCAGCGCTCACAAGGTTCGAGGGTATTTAAGAATGAAAAAAAGGAAACAACAGGGACGAATTACAAATTGCAACATTATGGGTTTAAATTTTCATGAAATTAACTATAACAAAACTACATTAACTATTCAACAAAACTATCACGTCCATTCTGATTAACTCTTTCCCGACATCGCGTCCATTCCGACAACATATTAATAATGCATGGAACCCCTCAACAAGCTTCAATGGAACCTATCAACAAAATTCTATAGTGCTCGGAGTCTCGTCCATCCCAACATCATGAACATTATAATTATGTTTTTTTTTCACCTACGAGAAAGAGACGATAGTTTGCGAACTAATCATTTCGAACCAATCAACAAACCTCTATGGTGCTCGGATGGCCCGTCCATCCCAACATCATCAACAGAACAATTCGTTTTTTTTCAGCTCCGAGAAAGAGACAATAGATTGAAAACTAATATTTTCGAACCTATCAACAAACTTCTATGGTGCTCGTATAATCCGTCCATCCCTACATCAACAATACAATGTTGATATTTTCAGCTGCGAGAAAGAGACGATAGATTGCATACTAATCATTTCGAACCTATCAGCAAACTTCTATGGTGCTCGGATGTGTCGTCCATCCCACATCATCAACAGAACAATTCTTTTTTTTCACCTACGAGAAAGAGACAATAGATTGAGAACTAATCATTTCGAACCTATCAACAAACTTTTATGGTGCTAGGGATCCCTTCCATCCCAACATCATTAACAATATAATCCGGAACTTTTACTATGATGCTCGGAGTCTGTCCATGCCGACATCATCAATAAAAGAAATCTGTGAACTGCGTGGGGTCTAAAAACTTAAACTAGTTATATTCACATATAAAAATCTGTTAGCTGAATATCTTTGAATATAATTCTACAACAACAACAAGTCTGTAAGGTTTGATAAAACAATAGATGAATTAAATTAGCAAACGGTAATTGAAACCCATGATTCTACAGCAGAAATGGTTAAATGATGTATAGATGGTTCTCATATTGGAACAAAAATGACGATATATAAAACGATATAAAATGGTTATATGAGGTGATCAAGCGAAAATCATAGAACTACTTCCACGGATTGAATAAATTGTAAGTGAATTTATCATTTCATACTTATTATCATCCTTGGTTCGCGATGACTAACGCTAATGGGAGCACCTTCAATTGAGTTTTTCAGCGCCTTTATTTATTGGATGTCTCCACCTTTCATTACTGTCCAATTAGAGTTTCATAAGCCCTCTTTATCAGGACCAGAGAAATCAGAACATACGACTCGTCCGTTAGGACCATTATTATCCTTATCAGCAACATAAGTATATGCAAGTATACTGCTCGAGCGTCAACAGAAAGAATAGAGGAGCAGCCGATTTTATCTCTTTCATAACATAATTGCACTTGAGCAGAGATGACCTAAAGAGCAGGGTTTATCATTTTATAGCACAATTGTGCAAACTCGATTCACAGATTTCTTCACTATATCGTTTATTGAATGTGCTAGTATTCTCTGAGCAGGCGGAGTAGCAACATCGGAGGAGACAATTGTTCATTTACCCATTTATCAAAAACATATTTTGCAAACAAAAGCTCAAACGCGGAATAGTAGATTTTTTCAATCTTTCCAGTATATTTAATTTCAATTATTACTCCTATGTAATAATTTACTATTTTTATAGCTAACTTTTTGAATGTAAGCAAACAAGGCGTACATTTGTCTTGTTCCGTTGCTCGTTAAACTACTACCATGACGATCACAATAGTCTCACCAAGTCGCAGTTTCAGTTTTGAAGCGCACCCTCCTAGAGCATTAGAAAACTATTCGGCATCTACTTGTCGTGTGAGCGCAACGACTGAGAATCAGTGAATCAGTTTGCGTTTGTCCATCAAGAAGTGAACATCGCGTACGTAAGTTCTATGCTCAAAATTATTTCGCTACACTCCTTTTACACGCATACTACTTTCAAAAATTTTTCGTTCTGCAGCTGAGTCAATGTTCCACTGATCCACGATCATTTTGTTTTTTGAAATATTTGCTTTCCTTTTCCTTTGCATTTCAGCCACAATAAAACGAAATCAAAAATAATAAACTAGCATTGTAAACCTCACTCTCTATCTCTCTAAATGTTACTTACAATTTGCTCCTTAAGCTCTTTGCTACGCAACGGTCCCAGCCATTGATGTAATCCAATATAACGTTTTGGCACCATTTTTAATGCGGGGGCACCCTGTGCATAGGGGCCGCCCAATAAAGCGGCAGTCTCCAAAACGACCATATTGCTGCTATTTCCGTTTGGATTTTTCGGCTTTTTGTGATTTATTTTAGTTTTGTAGTTGTTTTTTTGCACTTACTTGTAGTTTTAATGCGTTGATTTAGTGCTTTAATGTTTAACTAAACGATTTCACTACTTTTTTTTGTTGTTTACAATTTTTTGGAAGCGCTTATTTTGGCGTGAGTGTGTGAGTTATTGATATTTATTGCACTTGCACACACATAGACACGCATGTACACTTTTATAGGGTGACTCAGAGAAATTTTTTGCAATACAATTGAAATTTTTTATAACACAATAGTTTTTGATGTTTAATATAACTTTAAGCATAATACAGATATTTGCTATAATTTGTGGTTTGTTTTAAATTTACACTAGATAAATATTTTTTGTTTTTGTTTTTTAATATAGATATTTTGCTCTCCTTTTTTACTGCTTATCTTCAGCAGGAAACTGATTTATATATATTATGAGTGTTTTTTAAATTAAAGCATCCGGTTGTTGTTGTTGTGGATTATTTGCTGCGACGCAGTATGCAACAATTACACACACATACATATACATATACAAATTTACTGAACTGATATAAACTCACAAATCAGTGATTCCAGTAAAACAACAATAAAAAAATTGCAGTGAAATTACAATACGCTTACGCTTTGGGGCTCAGCGGGTGAATTATGTTTTTTATTAGTGATATTGTTGTTGTTGTTGGTATGCAGCTTAATGGCGAGCTAGGCGATAAATTTTGATTCAAGTAAAGAATGTTGGTGTTGTATTTATTTAGGTTTTTTTTTGGTTTGCTAAATATTTGTTTTATTATTTTGGAGTTTGTTGTATAGATGCTGTATTCGTTAGATTTTTTTGCAGTGTGCAGTCTTTTAATTTAAACAAATTAAAAAATGTTTGCAAATATTTGTGCATACATTTTTGTCAGTATTTTATATTAAATTTTTCTTTACAAGATTTTTTTTTGAAATTTTGCGTTTTTGATTTCTGCTAATTTTGCTTTAATTAACTGAATTTTATAAAATAACTTTTTGGCAATTGTTTACACTTTTTTTTAGAATTATTGTTTTTTTTTCAATAATTTTTTTGGTTTTTTGTGAAATTTTCTAATTAAGTTATATATAAATAATTTAAATTTGTGAGCTAAATTTTTTTCTAGGAAATAGTAAATTCTTTTTTATTGCACTTGCGCTCGAGTTTTAGCTTATTTAAAGAAGCAATCACATGCGTGTGTATTTATGTTTTTTTGTTGTAAAAATATTGAACTTTTTTGTAATTTGATTTAAGAATCTTTTGGGAACTGCTATTTTTTTTTGTGAATTTTGTGACGTGATTTTTGCAATATATTTCTTCCACGGATTGCTGATATTTTTTAAATTTGTGGTTCAAAATAAAAGTAAATAATATATTTTATACAATGTGCCCAATTGATTTATTGTTTTTACGTTATAGCTTTTTCTTTTCAGTGTATCAACTGAAATTTGGACTCGACGCTTCTTCGATCACTGCACTTGCTTTATCTATGACAAAAATATTAAAACCATACACAATTTAATCATAAAAACGCTTATTTAAAAAGTTTTGAAAAAAATGTAAGCATTCAATTGGAAATTTTCTAATTTATTTAAATTTTTTTGTAATATCTTCAAATAAATTTTTTTACAGTTTTTTAAATACTGAAGAAAAACTTTTTCAAAAACTGAATTTTGTTTAATAAACACATTTTTTTAATGTTTTCAAATAAATTTTTTAATTTTTTTTTGTTATTGTTTACTTTAAGGCTCTTGTTCCAAAATGTGCATATAAAAAAAAATTATTTTAAAATTTTCTGAAAGAAAAAAAAAGAATGTTTTAGTGTTAGTTTCGGATTTTTTATAATAGTTGGTTTTGCAAAACATTTACTTCAAGTAAATTTTTCATTAATTAATTTATTTGTAAATTTTATTTTTTAAAAATTTAGTTATACTACTTTAAAATTTTTGGGATGTAAACAAAAAAATTGTTGCTTGAAATATTAAACGAAATTTTCAATTTGAGTTAACATTTTTGACAAAATGATTATCGAATAATCCGCTAACGATTTAAAATTTTTTTTATTTTTGTGTTGCCAAACTTCATATAAATTTAACTAAATTAAATAAAATAAAATTTTTACAAAATGGCAGATTGTAAAATCTATTGATATTAATTGATCTGACTTAAATTTTTTTTCTTTAATAGGGTTTAAATAAAAATTAAAAAAAAATCGATCATTATAAACTTTTTCGAAAATTTTAGATATTTGTTAAATATTTTTTTTTCAAATTTCAAACTTTTAAAAAAAATTTTCTAATCTAATCTAATCTAATTGTTTCTAATAATCAACTTGATTATGAAAACTAAAAATTTTGACTATTTTTCAAAATTTAAAAAAAGTCGAATTTTTTCAACTTTATATGTGACCCGGTCTATGAAAAAGTGGCTTATGGCTCAAAAAAATTACAACTACTAAGAAACTGAAGAAATGCATTGTTTATCTTTAACAGTTGTTTCTCGCAATTTCTTTTTTGAGTCATAAACCACCTTTTCATAGACCGGGTCACATATATATATTTTTTTTAAATTTTTTTTTATTCACTTTGTGTTAAAATACTTTCTAATAAACTTTGGTAGAGATCTTTTTGATTTTTTAACATTAAAAATTATTAATTTTTTTAAAACATTTAAATTTTTTTAAAACATTTACATTTTTTCAAAACATTTTTAATTTTTTCGGCACTTTTCACACGCTCAATTTTGATATATTTATATAGGCCCTTATTTTTGTTTTTTGACTGTTTTTATCACAACACGTTAAAAAAAAATGCTCTTACAAGCCAGTTTCAATTAAATTTAATCCTATTTTACACTGCGAAAAGCAAATAGCATAATATATATACGAATGACGTCGTCATTTTTGTTTTTGTTATTGTTTATTGTATGCCGTGATTGCCACGCGACTGACTGACTGTCACTCATTGCTGCCGCTATCTTTGTGTTGTTCTTTGTTGTCTCTTTTTATATTTGCGTGCAATAATCTACATAAAATCCTTTTTAATCCACACCAAACACGCGCACATACATACATACATACACACACACACACGTACACGCTTACATATACTTGAACGACAGAAAAAAGCTTGTACTCCTAAAGCACGCGAAGGGCGCGCAATGCAGAATGTCAATTTGACTGTTTCGTTGGCGAATACGCCCTGAGCGGGTGAGTGATGTGTTAAAAACGATTTGTATACAGAAAAATTTATTTATAATTGTATTTGTTGTTATTATTAATATTATTTGCTTATTTTTTACCTATAAATACTCGCAATGACAAATACTTAGAAACTATGTGCATGCACGTTTCAACACTGAAATTAATTTTAAAATTTTTTATAGCATACCACAAGGCGCTGTGCAGCTGGTTTTTAAATTACATGCTCACACACAGAACACGCCCAACAAGTGGAACCGGTTTAGCAGCAACAATAACAATAATAGCTGTACCTGGATATAACAAAATGCCTTATTTAAATATTTTGCGATTTTATTTCTAAATAAATTTATTTATAATAAGTTTTAGAATATACTTATTAAGTATTAAAAAAATTTTTATTATTTTTTTTATGATGGTTTTCCTATGCGAATTTTCATTTAGCCAAGTTTTATTTATTTCAGGTAAGAATTCCAAATTCTATTTCAATTGATAAACTTTTAATTATTTATAACAAGAATTTATTTATATTTTAATGTATGTATTTTTTAAAAACAACTAAAAAAATTAAGTGGTAATTTTAAATTTTTGATACTTATTTCCAGTGCAAGTAAAATTTTTTCTTTTATCATTTGCCGATTAAATTCTTTTCATATTTTCAACAATTTTTTAAAGTTATTTTTGTATATTTCTTCTTTTTCCATTTCTTTATTGTTTTATTTTTAATTTTTATAGTTTTTTCTTTTATTCCCCTTTTTTTTTGTTGTGCTGTTAGGATAACAACGCCTGGTACTGAGTTCTCCTTCCTTCTAATGCATTTTTTTTTATTTAAATATTTTTCAAAATTTTGTCATTTCAATTCATACAATTTTAATTGTTTATCGTTCTATTCAAACCAGTTATTATTTTTGAATATTTACTATTTTTCAATCAAAAGTTTTCAGATATTAATTGAAATTTAAAACTAATTTAAAAAAAATCTGGCCAGACTTCGCTACAATGAATTAACGAATTCGCTTTGTTGCATTGACACAGTGAATGGTTGAAGCAATTGGAACAATTTTGGGCCCGACATTGGTTTGAAGACAAATTGCTTTAAGCGTTGTCAATGTTAAAATGAAAAATGGCAACGGAGGTGGCCTGCCGGAAAATCAATGATTTTTCATTTAATTCCAAGGTTGCACTGAAACGCCGGTGATCTCCACATACTACATTTCATTTGAACACCGATCACAGGGAAAACTGTTTGCTGAGCATACATATAAGCAAGCCTGTGATCAGAAACCCTGAAAAGCGCTCCGCTGGGGACCTCGGAAACTCCCCTTTAATTTTATACTAAGAAAATGCTGTCGCTGAGCTAAGAGATCATGCAGAAATGCCTTTTCGCAGATTTGTCAGATTAAAGGCTGTTATGTGACTTTCTAGATGTCAGATAAGATAGTTTAGCTCAAAGGCATCCTTTCCATATAATTCCATAATAAGGGTTGCTGCTACAGTAGTAACTGAAATTGAGTTATCACGCTTATTAAGCTGAAATTCCAATTATAGTAACTGTAGTCGTCTTGAAGTGTTCGTATTTATTATTATTATCATTATTAGGTCTCGATCTCTATTTAAATCTATTGTGCTTGACCTCTCAGTATATTACTGTGTATGAAGGCCTTTAATGTATTTTTACTCCACACCATGAAGGGAATAAAATCTACGCCACCTAAATGAAAGAGTCTCTGCCCGGCAATCGCAAAGAACGTAAACCGGGATTTCATCCCGCAGCTCACAAAAGTGGCACATTTGTGTATCGGATAGATTTAACTCAGTTAGTTGATATCGTAAACTACAGTGTGCCGCATACTACCAGGTGAGAGCTCGTAGGTCCTCTCTGCTTAGATTACTGTTTGGCTGATACTCTGGTTGCGTCTAGAGTATGAACAATTAGGCCTGTCTTTGCTCTGGGTATACAACCCAGTGTTGCTTTAACTGCTTTGTTTCCTAGTTACTTATGGTTTGCCTAGTGTGTATTTTTGAGTCCACACTAGAGCTCAGGACAATGCAGTGCTGCTATAGCACCCTGCATGGCTTGGTTTTCTGCCTATTCGTTACCTTCATGTCCCTAATGTCCGGGAAGCCATCCTTAAAAAACCATGTTTTTGCCTCCCATATCATTTAAGACTCATTCATTGCATTCATCCACAAGTAATTGTGTAAGACCGCAAAGCACGTACGGCTGCCTGTTTGTTTGAAATAATGAGGATACTCCTCGAGGGTAAGCCTCATTCTCTATCGCAAACTTCTATTGCACTGATTTCTGCCTTAAATATAGTGAGATAGTATCCCACAGGTATCAATTTTGTTGAATTTCTGCCCATAGATGCCCGCTTTCCGATTTTCCGTCATCAAATTTTTATTCATCCGTGAACCAGACCTGTGAGTCATCATCAGTATATTTATTCGCTGTTTCTGAAAGAGTTATGTCCACAATGGACACCTCAAAATTACGCGATGTTCGGGGCCATTGTATAACGTTGTTGCTGTATGGGATTTCCTTCGTATTTATTGAACAGCTTTGGTTTTTTTTATTACTATTTAGTGATTTTAGTTAAATTTGAGTTTTTAAGGTTTTTGGAGGATACATTTTAAGGTTTAGTGATGTTAAGTAATATTTTTTAGTTATTATTATTGTTATGATAAGTAAACTTTTTTAAATAATTTTTTTTTAATTTATTCATTTTAAGTTTACGAGGGTTGCTATTTATATTTTGAGCCCAATAATGAAAAGGGAGTAATTTAATATCGAAAGTTGCTTTATTATTTTTCGAAGTTTTCTCCATGGTAATCAATACACTTTTGCATGCGTTCAAACCAATTTTCGTAGCATTTTTTCCACTCAGATTGAGGTATCTCCAAAACATGGTTTTTGAATACATCAACGGCAAGTCATTTGGCGCCAAATCAGGGCTGTACGGAGGGTGATTCATTAATTCGACCTTTTGGTAAGTCAAATAGACGATTGTTTGAGCCGATATGTGAGAGCTGACATTGTCATGATGAAGAATGTTCCTTCGTCGCCGCTTCTTCTTCCGTATTTCACCAACCACTACTGGCAAACAAATGGTTGTGTACCATTCGGAATTCACCGTTCTTCGTTGCTCTAATGGCACGGTAGCCACATTTCCAGTTATTCCGAAGAAACAGGCGATCATTTGCTTCGAAGTGCTTCGCGCACGAATCACTTTTGTCGGATTTGGCTCATCTTGGAAGACCCATACAGTGGATTGCTATTTTGTTTCGGGCTCATACGCATAGATCCAAGATTCGTCACCTGTGTAGATGTTATATACAGCTTTTGATGATGCACCGCGATTGTATTTCTTGAGCATTTCTTTGCATCAATTGACACGAGCATATTTTTGAGCTTTGTCAAATTATGCGGGATCCAACGCAAACAAATTTCCCTCACAGCTAATGTTCATGCAATATCTTATTGATGCTCGTCATACTAATGCCCAGGGATGCCTCAATCTCACGATAAGTCGTATGACGATCTTGCAATATAAGTTCGCGCACAGCGTCAATGTTATGTTGCACAACAACTAATTTTGGACGACCTTCACGACTATCGTCCCTGAGCGAATGGCGGCCACAATGGAATTCGTTATACCAGCGTTTCACACTGGCAAAGGATGGGGCTTCATCACCAAAAGTGGAAGTAAGTTGTTCAAAGCACTCCTGTCTTGATAATCCACGTCGAAAGTCGTAAAAAATCATAGCACGAAAATTTTCAAGAGTTAATTCCCCTTTTTCGCTGAGATACAATTTTTAAGTTACTGTAAACAACACAAGTTGTGCTCAAATGTCAAAATTTTCTAAAAAAGGTTATGCTTAAAAAGGTGAAACTTTCAATTGAAAACGTCAGATGGTGCCGGCAAACAATTAGTGTTGCCAAGGCTCAAAATATAAATAGCAATCCTTGTATTCGTATAAAAAATATTCTCTCAAAATTTATTTCAGTTAAAACTTTTTAAGTGGAAATATTTTTTTTTGTTTTTTGCTATTTCGGTAAAAAATTTAATTTTTTTAGATAATTTTTTTAAGATATTTATTGCTGTGATTATATTTTTATGATGCATTTTTGTAAAAGAAATTTCAGAAAATTGTCATCAATTTTTTTCAAAAATCAAAACAATAACAATTTCAAATTATGATAAGACCTCTAGCTCGATTTCGAGCTCAGATATCTTCTCGCAATATTAGCAGGCCGACGTATAAAAACTAATGTTTTCAACTTGAACTTGTTCTTGTTTTTGTTTTGTTTTGTTTTTTTTTGGAAATTAAAATATTGTTTTTTATCTTAAAATTAAAGTCGGGAAAACAAAATTTAAAACTTTAAAGGTATTCACATTTGTGGAATACTCGCTTAAATCGTAAACTTTTAATTTCCATTGTTTACCGCTACGGTTGAAGCAAGTAAAAACTGTTTTTTTGATTAAAGTTTTTGAAATAACTCAAGGGTTTTTTCCCTTTAAATTATTCATTGTTAAAAATTTTTGGTTCTCAAGGCCGGGTTCATTATTTTGGCTTTTAACAATTGATTATAACACAATATCAATTTTTCTTTTTTATTTTGTCCACCGCTTTTCAAGCTTTTTCCTCTCAAACATGCCACAATCAACAAACAAACAATGAAAATAATTCGTTTTACTCACTTCTCAAAGTATAAACAAAAAAAGTGTTTCAACCAAAAATAACGGGCGGGTGCGAATATTTTTTGCTTACTTCACTTGGAAAATTATTTCTTTAAATGAAAATTTGATTCAGCGAAAAATATTTTCAGCGCAAAAAAATGCACACTTTCACCACTTTTATTAAATTTTCAAATTTTTTATTATTTTCAATATTTTTGTTTTCACATTAAAAACGACCAAAAAAGGCGACGACGACGATAAGACGAGACGAAACGAGAGGAGACACGTTGTTGACGTTACGACAAATATACTTTCTTCATATAACGGGAAAAATACGATCCACTATGTTCAAAGTTCCATCGCGAACTGAATTGAAGTCGCAAAGTCTGCAATGAAAATTGCGGCGGCAACAGAAAAAATTAGCTCAGAGTATTAAGTTTTTCGTTTCGAGTTTAATATGTTTTGGTGGTGTGTGTGTGTTGTTGGGGCAGTAGCAGGCGAAAGCCGACAATTCATAAGATAAAAAAAAACAAGAAAAAAGAGCCAAAACATACACAGAGAAAAAAGTTGATACCCAACGAACGTACTCATATCCATGCATATGAACGAAAGAACAAACGAGCGGCTGAGCAGAGAAAATGAGCAACGGTATGGAGAAAATATTTATGTATAGAAATATGTGTACGCATGTAGAATAATTCAGACACAAAAGTTGTTGGATGATGTGTGTGAATGAAGACATCGATGCCATATGTTATACAAATTAACTGAGAGAAAGCTAGCAAAGAGCTAGAGAGAATAGAAAGATGAAACATTTTGCGGAAGAGTCAGCAAACAGAGTTTACAGTTAACGAAAAATTTAAGAATTATGTTTTTAAGAGCATGTGAAGAGAACATTTTTAGTGCTAGAAGAGTGTAATCGTTTTGTAGAGTTGCAATGAGGGGCAGTAGTCAACAAATTGTATTCTGCTATGAAATTTTTTTACACAAGCACGCCCACACTTTCACGCGGAAGTAAACTCATCGTCGACACACCCTCACCTTTTGCACTCACAACTTTTCTATGAAATACTTTATTTTAAAGAGGAGAAAATGCTAAATCAAACAATTCACTGCCTTGCAAGTTTGCATCATCAGTTTACATACCATAGCACTCGATACTTTTGTTGTTGCCAAAGCAACCCTGTCATGTCGAATGTGATTCTCAAGGAAGTTTTGTTTAGTTTTCTTTAACTGCATCCTATATATTTATGCGGCGAAGTGACCTTGCATAATTACAATTTTTGGAAAGAGAATTAATTAATTTAATACAATCAATAAAATAAACACAAATACCCCACGAAAATGTATAGAAGGCGTTTTTATAAATACATCTGACAAAAAAACCAACGACTACCTTGAGAAAACATCGAGTAATTTGCTTTGGTAACAACAAAAGTATCGAGTGACGCCTCTTAACAAATATATACTCTTTGCCATAGCGTTCAAGATTAACTAGCGCCCCCAATTTGTCATATCGCGGAAAAATATTTTTGACACCTGTTTTTGAGGCACAAATAAATTAGTATTTTGGTTGGTCCGAATGATTAAGAGTGTTCTTCGGTGTTTTTGGACGAAATCCTTGCAGAAAGAACGTCTTTTTGGGAGATATGAATAAAATCTTATTTTGCAGGTCATTAATATCATGCAAAAATAAGCGCAGGAGAATTTCACTGTGCTGTTGTTGTTGTTGTTGTTGTTCTTGTTGTAGCAATGCTCGCCCCACCTAATAGCCGCGACCGATCACAAATTGTCATCAATATCCTCTAACGGGAGTCCAAGGAAACTTGCCGTTTCAACAGGGGTGGACCATAAGGAAAGGGGTGTTAGAGGCGTTGGTTCCACATTACAATTAAAGAGATGGTTGGTGTCATGTGGGGACACATTGCAAGCGCGGGCATACATTTTGTATGTCGGGGTTGATTCTGGATAGGTAAGAGTTTAACCTGTTACAGTATCCAGAACGAAGTTGAGCAAGAGTGACACGCGTCTCCCTGGGGAGTATGCGTTCCTCTTCCGCGAGTTCTGGATATTTTTCTTCAAGTACTGGGTTCACCGGGCAATTCCCGACATAAAGATCCGACGCCTGTCTATGGAGTTCACCAAGGACCTGCTTGTGTTTTTTCCGCTTCATACGGCTGGGTTATCAGGTGCCGTATTTCCTCAAAATGCTTACGGAGATTACTCCTTAGGCCCCTAGGCGGTGCTGGTTCGTCAATCAGATGTCTGTTGGGATGCCCAGGTTTCTGGGTATTCAACAGAAACTGTTTGGTCAGCATCTCATTTCTCTCCCTGATGGGGAGTATTCTCGCCTCATTATGCAGATGGTGTTCTGGGGACATAAGAAGACAGCCCGTGGCGATTCTGAGAGCAGGAGGAGAATGTTTTTTGGGAGATTTGAATAAAACGATATGTATGTCCTAAAGGGTTAATATTGTGACGAATATTAGCAACACTTAGGGACACTATCATCTCTAAGCCGATACTAAGCAGTGACTTGTATGCAAATCAACAAAACAATCATTATGTCTACCCATATGTCCATACAAGCAGCGGAGAGTAACGCACAAACACGTGCATATATATGAGATACTCCCAAAAGTATGCAATCATTTGTGCAAGTGTTACTCACATATACACGCGCATGGGCTGTGTGACAAGCTATAAAATCGTGCATCTGTAGTTATAGCTAAGAATTTATAGCTTGTAAACGAGAAGTAAATTCTAGAAATAGAAACGCCTAGAAGTGTGCGAACGAGAAATCACAGAGTATAAAAGGAGGTAAAGCTGAGAATCAGTAATGAGTTTGATTTAAGCACGCTATCTGTGGAGAAGTAGTAGTATTGTGAAGTACTTGAATAAAGGCCATGTCGCATTATTGAATAATGGAGTTATTTATTCCACAGTTTAGTGATTCGAACGTTAGCAGAAGATTTGGAATAAGCGGAAATTCAGTAAATTCGTAACAATATGTTCTAAAAAAATATGCCGGAATATTTCACTAAAGGTGTTTTAGTACGAAATCCATGTACAAAGATTATGAAGAGACTTGGATAGTAAAAAAATAAATTTACGTCCTGAAATATGCAACATATTTTTGTACAGAAAGGCACACTTAGCCAAAAATGGAAAATGTTTGCATACTTTAAGGCGGTAAATCTTATTTTCTTTCTATATGGTATTCTACCATATTTGTACCAGGATTTTCTCTGAGATCAGTCCTAGCAAAATTATCTGGCAAATAGTTGACTAGAATATTTTAACAATCTTGCTATCTTTTCAGTCTCAAGGAGTCACTAGAAGCCTTACTAAGTTATCTGTATACTCTTGTGTGTCAAATGCTTTGGATTTCGGGAACTGAAAGAAGTCATCTATGACAAGGGTCTACAAGAGAGGAGAGAGTACACTTCCTTGAGGGCAAACCCTAGCGCCACAATTGACTCAGCAAAATTTCCTTTAAAATGTTCTGAAAATAGTTGGTGCTAAAAATTTAATAGGGGTGATGCTGGAATAAAAGATGTGAAATAACATCAAATTTACCCTTTGAAATATAAGAACATTTTTAGTATGATTTTGATTTAGTTCCTCTACTCCGGGCTAAAGAAACATCGGGGGTAACCAGTAATGTGAAACAAGACCCAAAAAGTTGAAGCCGGAATTCTGCTGTTAGAATGGAAACTTTGATATAGGCTGCAAAATGTATCGCCGCATCGGTCTTGCAAAGCGCCATATGGCTTCGGAGTTTTATCACAACACGTCTCCAGCTATCGAAAACAAATCAATCTAGGACACTATACAGAGATTTTCCGATTACGAGGGTAACCCAGGTTGTTTTGGACCGATTTCTTTATACAGATAGATAAGACGTTTGCGCTTCTTGCTGGAGCACAGGTGAGCAAAAACCCAAGAAATTTTGCAATTGTATTGCTTTAAAAGCTCTAGTATTAATATGCAACAGCTGATTATTCACAGCTGAAATCCACCGAATCTGTGTTGAACTGACGATGAATATGCGACAACTTCGAAAATGGCAAAATGACACTGACAAAGCCTCAGCGGAAGTACGTACTTTTTAATTATCTACAAACTTTTACCGTTAGCTTATCTATAAGCATATATAAATATATACATATGTTTGGATGTATTATTTTATGTAGACTTCGCTTGTTGCATGTGCCTTCCAAAATAGCGGTGAAAAATTCATTAAAACACAGATAATAAAATTCTCCCACAACAGCGCATGAATGTCTCCGTACCACTCCCTCTCTTTCTCTCTCTAGCTTGTTATATTGCATACTCTCAATTGGCGTATTTGTATTGACCAAAGCAACATGTTGTACTCTCCACTCACAAATACTAAATCTACTCCCTAGACTTGACTTTCAATTCTCTTTTTTTGATAGTTAAGTAAAGTAGATAAAAACAACACCCCACTAACGTGGCATGCTAAATAAATTTATCTGACTTAACAGGTTGGTGGCAAAATGCACATATGGAGAAAAGTTAAAATGATGAGGAAAAATATGTAATTATATACGCTGCGTAACTATTTTTCACAACTGATGCTAATTTTAAACGCTGACGAGTTTATAAGGCCAAGCTTCCGCTCCGAATTGCAATGGATGTTCCACTTTTGACTTTTTTTTTAATATAGAACGCTGAAACTTTTCTATCAATCGAATTCTTTTCATTATTTGTACGCAACCTTTTCAATTTTTTTCGGAAGGGTGTTTTATATTTTCTTCCACACGAAGTGCGCATGGCTTTACTTTTTTCCGAATTTTCGAAATTTTCCGAAAACATTTGGATATTGGTTTACAAAATTCATTGAAGTTTATTTTTGTTTTCAACTATCGAAAAAAAATTTAAAAATAAAAGTTGAATTTACAAATTTTGACAAAATGCCACTCCGATTTTCTTGTGCGCTGCTGTACGCGCCTGCATGAAAATGTTTCCTAACTTTTCGAGAAACTTATCATATAATAACTCGAAGTTTAATCACCACGAAGAGTAAAAATGATACCTTCAGATGCCGACGAGTTTTGATTCTGGTCATATTCGAATCGACCTGAACTTTCTCTGTGAATATAGTCATTCATTACTGAGGCTATGAAGCAATCTTAGAAAAGGAAGTTGGAGTAATTTCATTAGGGAAGTTACGAGGGTCATTTCTGATTGACACTATACCACTAGAACAAAGTTCAGTAACGATCATTGGTAAATTTCTTTTGAACCGATTTTTCGTCATCCCGTGTCAAATTTGGTTTGGAGACAAACCGGTGTCGGCGTTATGCCGTCTTCAGTGTAATTTTTTGCACGCAAAAAATAAAGCGACCGAGCGTTCAATTGTCATCTTATGTCGCTGTCAAAGTGTCAAAGCAAAGCGATGCGTCCAAAACGTGTTATGTAAACCTGCCTAGAATATGTCCCTGCCTAGACATGTCCGCCGCAAGGGTAACTACAATGGCAGCCAATGTGGTAGGGAAATTAATGGCTGAAATGAACTTGAGCGAATTTGAGCATCATTTACAATTCTTTGTAACGACAGCCGCTCCAGTGCAAATCACCAGGTTCGCTGACGAACGAACAAACAACAACACCAAACACAAGTTGTTTACAACCAACAAAAATAAGAAAAAGAAAAATAACAAATATTAGAAAAAAGGTTCGCGTAGAAATTCTAAGCCAAGCTATGATTTATGACTAAAAATGGAAAGAATAACAACAACGACAACAATATATACGACACATAGTACATGAGAATTGCAAAGTAAAACAAACAAGATATTGAAAAATTTAAACAGAACAGGAATTCCAACAAATACAAATAAATAAAATAATATCATAAAAGGCAAAGAAAATATCAAAATATATTCGTTGCGCCAAGCTGGGTTTGGAATTTATAAGCCAGCGGGTGTTGGAGGGCAACAGCTATGACCATAACCGAAGCAACCAAAGTCAGTGGCACTTGTGTAAAACTCGTTAGGCGGTGCTTATATGTAAATATGTACATTCTATGAGCTAACTGTAAACGCCAATCTTGTTTTTCTAGTTGCAATCAAAAGGCCATGGTCACAAAAGCCAAAGTCAGCTAAGACAATGAATGTTGCTTATTAGGTATGCTTGCTTTGTCCAGCATAGTTGAACGATCACTAAAAGTAATACAGTTACAAGCATGTAAAATGTGACAGTGAAATTTAATTGGTGATTTCAAATTATTTGCAGACTGACTACTTAATTTTCAGAATTAAAAAAAAATGATTTCAAATCGAAAACTCACGATCATATAAAAAATTTAAGTTTGAAATTTACTAAAAGGAATTTAAAACAGTACTAAAATGAATAACTAAAAAAAATGTTCAAATGTTTATTTATTACTGAAAAATAGTTTTTAAAAAAATAATTGTTTTTTCGACAGGCAGAATTTTTTTATATTAAAATATTTATATTTTTTTTTAGATAAAATTAAAATTTTTTCGGAAAATCCAGTTAAAATAAATATTTTTTAGAAGTTTCAAATTTCATAATAATATTTCAGATTTTTAAAATTCAAAGCAAATCCATAAATTTCTAGTTTACAAAAAATTTAAAAAAAAATTTTGAGAATTTTATTTGTTATTAGAAAAAAAAATTTGTTTCTCTAGAAATTTCAAAATTGTTTTCATAACGGATTTGATTCATATATATCCAAAAATTTTAGCTGAAACAAAATTACTTCAAAATTCTGAAAATTCTTCTCTAGGTTGGGTTCAAGTGGCTGCCGTCCACATTGGAGCGGCACACTTAGGCCTTTATAGGCCCATTGTGAAACCACACGGATTTGTTCCTACTCTCCTAATCAAACCACTCCGTTGAGTTTATGAAGCTAACTAAGCGTCGTGTATTGACCTCAGCTATATCAGTCAGATCTACGAGAAACATCTTGCCCATAAAACGTTGCCTTCTTCTACCGAGCGCTGGACATTCACAGAGTAGATGCCTAACAGTTTCAGGTTCTTCTTCGTTGCCGCAGCTTCTACAATAATCATTAAATGGAGCGCCAATCCTTTCCGCATGCGGTCCAATACAAACATGACCCGTAAGAAGACCTACAACTAAGGAAATATCCCTCTTACGGAGGGTGAGAAGCTCTCGCGATCTCTTCTCATTCCATTCCGGCCATGTGAGTTTTGCCGTGTGGCATCTATCATGATGCTTCCACCTGGCTCCCGATTCCATCAGTAGAGCCTCCTTTATCTTGAGCTTGCAGGTGGAGAGCGGCATGCCCAACCTCTTCCAGGATGGCGAAAGTGGAAGGGATGTACCCTTTCTTGCAAGCTCATCCGCCATCTCATTACCTGGTATGCCCTTATGTCCCGGAACCCATACCAGATGCAGAGTAAACTGTTCAGCCATCACGTTAAGTGATCTGCGACAGCCTACTACAGTTTCAGAATTAGCTGTGACAGAGTCAAGGGCTTTCAGTGCTGCCTGACTGTCTGAGAAAATATAAATGTGTTTCTGAGAGACTGCCTTCTCCCTAAGGCAGTCCACAGCGTCTTGTATGGCCGCAAGCTCGGCCTGAAATACGCTACAGTGATCCGGAAGGCGAAACGATCTTTGTATCCCCAATCGTTCCGAATAGACACCCCCTCCGACCCTGTTATCCAGTTTAGATCCATCTGTGTAGATCTGAATGCTGTTAGTGGGCCAATCAGAGTCATTCGCCCACTGTTCCCTCTCAGGGATTAATATCTCGTATCCCTTGTTAAAGTTGGTATGTGGTTTGCAGAAATCTGTCCATTCTGGTATGCAGAATCTGTCGAGAATTTCAGTATGTTTGCAGTGCGACCATGTGGTCAGTTTCCTCAGCCTGATAGCTGCACATGCTGCATATTTAATGCCTACTATATCTATGGGTAGTAGGTTCAGTATTACATTCATAGCCTCCGTTGGCGTTGTGCGGATGGCTCCGCTTATGCATAGTAGTGCAGATCTTTGCACCTTTTGAAGAGCAAGAACCGTCGAGGATTTATTCAGGGCGGGCCACCATACCGCCACCCCGTATAGCAATATTGGCCTAACTATGGCCGTGTATATCCAATGTACTATCATGGGGGACATACCCCATTTCCTTCCAATTGCCCCTTTACATGTGTAGAGGGCAACCGTGGCCTTACGGACACGTTCCGTGGTGTTTTGTGTCCAGTTCAATTTCTTATCAAGTGTGAGCCCTAGATAGTTGGCGGACTCACTTAACTTAAGCACTGTGTTTGCCAGCACTGGAGTTGAAAGACGTGGTATCTTATACCTCCTCGTAAAGAGCACCAGCTCCGTTTTATTTGGGTTCACACCCAGACCATTATCAACGGCCCATGCTTCGACCCTTCTTAATTCCACCTGCATCATATCGCAGAGCGTTTGTGGAAACTTCCCACTTATCACCAAAGCAAGGTCGTCAGCATATGCTATAGCTTTACAGCCCCTCCCCTCCTCCATGTCCCTTAGCAGCTGATTCACCGCCAAGACCCACAGCAGAGGGGATAGGACTCCACCTTGGGGAGTTCCCCTACTGACGAACCTGCTCACCGATACCCCTGCAAGTTCTGCCTGTACTACCCTGCATAGCAGCAATTGGTGCACAAGACCCACCAGCTGAGAATCGATGTCCAGATCAGTCAGTACCTTAATGATTGAGTCAGGGTTTAATGTTATTGAACGCTCCTTCTATGTCTAGGAAGGCTGCCAGGCAGTATTCCTTGAAGGAGAACGATCTCTCTATGCACGATGTAATTTCGTGCAATGCCGTTTCGGTTGATTTACCCTTCATATAGGCGTGTTGTGCTTCAGAGAGTTGGTCATTCACTGCCTCCCTGATATGTGTTTCCATCAGCCTCTCCATCACCTTTAGTTGAAACGAAGATAGACTGATGGGTCTGAAGTCCTTAGGCTTCGCGTGGCATGCCTTGCCTGCCTTGGGAATAAATACCACTTTAGATATTTTCCATATACTTGGGATGTGGTTTAGTGCCACGACACCTCCTATTATAGCATATAGCCAGCTAGTGCTGCATTCCAGTGACTGTTGCAGTTGTATAGGTGTAACTCCGTCCGGCCCTGGAGTTCTGAATGGTTCAAAAGATTGGATGGCCCAAGATATCTTCTCTCTTGTAATTAGGTTGTGCGTATAGGTTGCACTGTTGCTTGTGTCAAGCTTTGTGTATCCCCTGGTTCGTTCCTAGCTGCACCTGGAAAGTGTGTATCCAGCAGTAGATCCAGCGTTTCCTCCCCAGTTTCGGTCCACGAACCATCAGGCCTTTGCAAGCATCCTGGGGCCGTATTAGCCGATCTGGAAAGTACTTTCCGCTCCGCTTTTTCACCAAGCCTAAGTCGAATTGGATGTAACGATGGTCAGAGAATGAGTGGTCCTTAATGAGTGGTCCTTACTTCTTCTCTAAGTAAATATTAAAAATATTTAAAAATGGTTGAATGTTTTCAATAAAACAAAGTTTTTTAGAAATTCCAAAAAAATGATAAGATTTCGGAATTATAGAATCACTAAAAAAATTATAAGAAAAATTTAGTTTTTTCGGAAAAAGTTTTATTGATATAATATTGTTGGAATGTGAACAAAAACATAACATAAATTAAAAAAAGGAAATTCATATTTATCTTTTGGTGAAAAATTGTCTGCAGTTTTTCAAAACCTTAGTATTTCTAAAAAAATATGAAAAGTTTCGAAAATTTTAAAATATTTCATCAGAAAGTTTAATTCTGAAAATAGGGAAATAAAAAGTTTCATACCAAAAATATACGGAATTTGTCTTCGTATCATCACATCACAGAATAAGGCCCACATTCTGAGCGGCAACTTATTTTTTATTTTAGAATCACTTTTAAAAACTTGTCAAAAATGTACGAGTTTAGCCCCGCATATCAGATTAACTCTTAGTTAAATAGTTAAGTTTTTGTTCTGCAAGTGGGTCTAAGGATTCCAGATTTGCAGACAAAAACAAACAAATTTGAAAAATGTTGCAAAATTTCACAAACTTTCGAAGTTTTTTAAACAAGTTTTTCCAACACTTCACATTTGTGTTAATTCGAAATTTTTGTTTCCGAAAAGAAGGAAATCTTTATGAAATATCACAACTTTCTATTTTTTTATTTTATTTGGATTTTAATAATTTCCTAAACTTTCTTATTTTCAAAAATCATGTTTTTTTTTGTAATTAGAAAAGTAGTTTTGAAAGGTTTATAAGTTATCAGCAAATATGTAGAAAATATCACAAATTTCGACAAAGATATAACAGATCTCTTTTTAAATCTTCTAGTTGAATAATTTTAATTATCGAAATACTTGAAACTTTCTTTCTTACAAAAAACTTCAACATTTTAAGAAATTTTCTTAGTCTTACGTAGTTATAATTTTGAAATTTTCTAAAAGTTAAATTTTTTAGCAACTTCATAAGAAAATTTCGGAATCTAAGAGAGGTTTGTAAATGAAAATATGCAAACCAACTTCAAACCCGTTTTCGAAAATATAACAAAAATTCGCGAAAATTTCGTTCTTTTTGTTTGGAACTTCAGAATTTTTTTGAGTATGCATTTTAACAACCCAGTCAATTATGTGTAACATGACACAAAAATCAGTATCTTAAAATTAGCATTGATTTTTGATTGAATTTTGTAAGAAAACATGGACCCATTTCGTATATCTCCTACTGTATTTATATGCACACTAACATATACACCAACAGATGCGGAAATGCAGCACAGCTGCAACATTTCATAGACAAATGTTGCATGCAACAACATCTTCCCAGACAAACATACCAACGTACAAAGTTGAACGGAGTAGCCTGCTTGCATCGTGTACGTGTTTTTTTGGTCTCTTTTGCAAAGCTATTTCTACTCTTGCAACATGAAATGCCCAAGAAAACCAAGAAATACAACATTGTACTTGCAAATTATTGCTAGAGTTAGCGCGTTGGATGACTTGGCATGCCAGCAAGCAAGCTAGGCTTGGCATAGCATGACCATCTCACTTGGGGGAATGCATCTAAATATGGAAGCGAAAATAAGAACATGACACCAACAAGGAAGCAAACGAGTAAGCACAAGACGAATTTGATGAAAGCTTAGGAAAATGTCTTTATTAAACCCAGTGGGAGGTAAGGTAAGGACCAACTGATGACTTTAAATATCTAGATCGGTGCACTTTTCTCAAGTGATATATTATTTGCTGCAGAGGTGATGGCATCGCCTGTAGGAGTATCTAGAGCAGTGGTGAATAAAATTTAAACTGTGACTGTGTTGGTAAGATTAAAATAATCGTAATGTAGTTGTTAGGTTGGTGATTAACGAGCAACGAGGCGAGACGTATGCACGTATGTTTGTTAACACTCAAAAAAATGTTCGTAAATATGATATATATATAAATTGAACGCAAATAATTATGTCATTAGCTGACGACCTCTGACATAGGGCATGTGTTTCTACTCTACGTAGAAGAGGCCAAGTTTCATTCAGCAAGCAGTTGAGACACTATGGCGTTTTGTTTTCTATTTCAGAAAAATTCTAGATGCTTAAGCTCTTTGAACTGAAGACAATTAAGACATTTTTTTTAAAAACACCTGTTCATGCGTCTACAAAAGAACGCATGCTGGGTTGACTGGTGTGCAAAAAGTCAACTACCTCGATCACAAATACAGTAGCACAAAAGTGTTTAGATTTGAAGATAGAAATACAACAGAAAAAGATCTGGACGCAAAATAAAGTCAAGCAACACAAATACTCTGCAAATACCAAAGCAGAAAAGGTCAAGTGTGTGAGTTCCGCAGAAAGGCACAGAAGACAGATTTAAGTAGCACAAAAATGGTGAAATAGCTAAAATATCGTACAAAAATAAATATTTGCAGCAGTTTTGTACGACCTTTAAGAATTTTAGAGAAAATGCGTCAAAGTATTAAATAGGCGGTGCGGAGTTGACTCGCAGTCCGCTAGATTCACTGCATTCCACTTAAAAAAAATTCCAAACATGTAGTTGTTAGACGTAAAGCTTAAATTATAGATTGTATCCTAAAACTTTGATATTAGTTCTTGAATTTCGTTATTAAATTTTTGTTTTAGGTTTTATGATTTATGATTTAGGTTTTAAATTTTAATATTTAAGTTCTTTGTTTTCAGCCTTAAGTTATATTATTTGAGACTTAAGCCCTTAAATGTTAAGTTCTACGCTGTATATATATGTAAGTTCTATGTTTCAAGTCTTAAGTTATATGTCCTCAGACTTAAGTTCTATTTTTTAAGTTTATAATATTTGGCTTCAAGTGTTGAGTACTGCTTTCAAAATTTAGTTCTATGTGCTAAGACTTAAGCTTTATGTTATAAGTTCTATGTTTTAAGACTCAATCTCTATATTTTAGGTCTTAAGTTATATGATTAAATACTTCAATTCTTTGGTTTTTGTCTTAAGTTCTATATTTTAAGTCCTACGTTCTGTGTTTGTAGAATTAAGTTCTGTGTTTGAAGTTTTATCTTTTAAGTCTCAAGTTCTAAGTTGTATGACTTAAGTTCTACATAGGTTTAAAGACGAAAGTTCTAGGTTTGAAGTCTTAAGTTCCATGTTTTAAATCTTCAGTTCTATATTTTAGTATTAAGTTATAATCTCAAGATCTATGTTTGAAAAACTAAAGTGTTATGTTCTAAGTCTTATTTTCTATGTTTTAAGTCTAAAATTCGATAGTTTGTTTCCAGTCTTATGTTATGAAATATTAAGCCTTAGTGTTAAATTCTGAGTTTTAAGTTCTATTCAGTTTAGAGCATTCAAGTAGATTTAAATGTAATCGCGTAAGTCGCACCCAAAATCGACTCTGCTATGTTCTCTGCATCGTTACTGGAGAATGCCTGACCAATAGTACCAATGCAGCGCAACAGACGGTTGAACAGATAATAGGTTGTCTTCGTCACGCTATGCCGCGGAGAGGAACGAGGAGGGGGGAAAAAGTTATACTGGTAGAACAGCGAAATTGCGGAGCTCGCAAAAACATGCCACGGAATGCGAACACTGACTCTGAGGCTCTGGAAAAGTCGAAAGCGTATAAAGGAGCGAAGAAAAATCTCGGTGCTGCCATTAATCAAAGCAAACTTATGTGCTGGAAACCGCTTTGCTGCGTTGTGGGTCGAGACCCCTGGGGTCAAGGGTGTAGAATAGTAATAAAGAAATCCTGTCCACTAAACCAGATGATGGACGTGAACAAAATAAAAAACATTGTGGATGTTTTATTTACCACCAAGGGAGAATGGGCACGTTATCCAAGAAGACCAGAACGTGGAACCGTTCCATGTAACCTTAGAAATTTCAGGGGCCCGACAGAATTGCAAGAGAACTTTTGTTGAACATGACAACCACTGTCGCTAATCATGAGTTTTTCCCACCAGATTTTTATCTAGCATTAGGTTAGTTCTTATTCCGAAGAGCAAAAGAGACCCAAACAATTCATCGACTTTCTGCCCACTATGTATGCTACACCATAGGAAAACGGGTGGAGAGCCTCCTGAAGCAACTCCTCCATTAAGCAATAGTGGACGGGTGAGGACTGTCTCTCCAACTGCATGGTTTCCAGAGAGGGCACTCCACAACAGATGACATAGCAGAAGTGATAGACGCAGTCAAGAAAGCCGAGATAACGAGCCTCAGAGGAAGACCGCTGGATGTCAAAAACACTTTTAACTCTGCCAATTTCAATATCTACTTTAAGATATTACACATTCGATTTGGAATATTTAGTCGAATCATAAAACTGTGATCGCTTAATTTTCAAAAAACAACCGTGTTCGAAATTCTTTTTTTTAAATCACAATAACTCTGGAATGGTGGATCGCATAAATGACATAAATGAACTAGTGACAAATTGTACTCGTTAGACCCATAATTTATTATAATTTTTAGAAATACTTTAACAGTTGCATAGTTTATCGTTTGAGTGAAAATGATTTTTTAGTCACTGATCGTAAAACGTAATACGGCACTCCTTTTAATTTCAATCGTCATTTAAACTTGCACTCTTCCTCCTCGACGTTCAAACGCGTTTCAAAAGCGTTCTACTATGCCATTTGCCCTTTAAAATTTGCTTCCCAAACCGCATTTCTACTTACACCACTGCTTTCAGCCTCTACCACACACCTTCCATCACTTCCTCTGATCTACATAGCTGACGCGCAAGAGCTCATTCCAATGTTGGTCGCGTATTATTGCTGCCACTTTCCAGTCAGACTACTTTAAGTTCATTCACATTGAAACCTCAATTCGGTCAGTTAAATCCTAATGTTGTTGTTGTGTTAATTTATTGCTTTGCTTTTGATGCGATCATCATGAAATTGCTGTTGCTGTTGTTATTCTTATTGTTTTTGTTGGGTTATCCACATTTCAGTTTATAAACAAGAGGTAAATAGCTTGGTCAAAACGTGAAAGCACGAATACACTCACAAAGTGATATGAACAGGTATACTCAATTAGGTAGAGATTTCGTCGAGTACGATCGCAGCGATCATAAGAGTTCTCTTCAATAACAGCATAGTGCGCGCTCTCTTAGCGTAGTTCTCTTGCTAACGATCTCTACAATGCGCGATCTCTTCCCTTAATACATTTTTCTTCTATTTCTACATGCTTTTTTTGCAAATGTGTTGGGTGGCTAACATCGCACTAAACCGCTTGCTCTAACTTTTTCCACGATCACACAAGATCAACACTACTTTTCCATCACCTCTATTGATCGTGATTTTTTTTTACCTCTGTTTTATTTTATTTT
Organism: Eurosta solidaginis; assembly: GCA_029619165.1. Taxonomy (NCBI): domain Eukaryota; kingdom Metazoa; phylum Arthropoda; class Insecta; order Diptera; family Tephritidae; genus Eurosta; species Eurosta solidaginis. Next base: position 46,126 of record JARSSU010007805.1, read on the forward strand.
AGCTTTATATCTTTTGTCCTGTACCTTACCTTGGTCAATAACAGATTAGAAGGGTACGCGATCGCTTATGTTCACACGGCATCACATCATTGTCGTCATCGTCATTATCGTTATTTTTTTATGGCTATGAGTAAGAAAATTGGCATCTATGGCCTATCACCTGGTGCTCATATCGCGTGTTGATGATGATCGTAGTACATTCGTAAAACATTACACAGAAGTTTTTTCTATAAACGCCATAGCAAAATGTTACGTTATATCATGTGATGGATCGTTAATGCTTTACCAGTGTACTCATAAGATTAATTTGAGGAGGCAACCATGACTGATTACGTCTGCGCGTATTCTTGACGCTATCGTTACTAGGAGGTGTTTATGAAAAATGTTCTTGGTGAAAAGGTGTTAGTTTTTACTATTTTATGTTCTTAATTGTATATGTTTGCACGATGAAGACATAATGAATTGTGTAGGGTGATAGGGTAGGTGCTAAATGAAACTATGCTCATTCATCTTTCAAGAGCATGCATCTATATTGGGTCCCAGGTCATATGGGAATAGATGGGAATGAAAAAGTGGATGAGCAAGCCAAAACGGGCGTATCCCATCTAAGCTTGCTCCGCAGACGTGCCAATCAAATTGGGGGATAGGCAAGTGTAAAGTGTGGACTGTGGACTCATAACGGGCATTCTGTCTGGGCACTGCCTTCTGGCGTCACATGTTTTTAAACTAGGCCTAGTAAAATATTGCCGATGTAGGAAGTGCGGGTTGGAGGAGGAAACGATCGAGCACGTCTTGCCAGGGTAAGACACCAGCTACAAGAAGTGATACAGCTATTACGTCTAGAAGTAGCAAGTGACATAGGTCCTAGAAAGTTTCTAGATCCAAAATGATGGAATTATTTTATAACATAGGTCCTGGTTTTCGATAGGGTTTTTCTTTTTGGTCGTTAAACAAACTTCTGGTAGCTCTATGGACTAATTCAGTCTATATGAGGTCTTCATGCACCGGCCAGTTCAACCTCACCTAACTATACATTTGTAAGGTTAGACAATTCAATACTTATCCCGCATAGAAAATGGGAGACAGCCAGGCAGAGCACTAGTTTCGTGCTGCAGGCTTATTGACTACCTCCGAGCTGGTGTTAATCGGATTCAGGGCAGAACAGTCAGCGCATATTTCACAACAAACCTACGACTGAGTGTAAAAAGTGTAAGTTGAAAGTACTGCGAGGGGACAGAATTAGAACTCGTACCGTCTTTCAATGAGATAGTCTTGCGTTAGTTCGGAACTAGTGCTATTTGCTGCAGGTGATTTATAGAAAAAGTTCTTGGTAAAAATAGTGATAAAACGAGAAAACGATTTGCCTGAAGCAATTAAGGATCAATTTTTTTCCATACGTAGAAGATATACCAGATCATTCAGTTAAAGGTAAATAGATCATATTATTCAATTGAGGCAGGAATGCTTATACCTTTCAACTACAATAATTTCAGAATAACTAATCCTGAAGTTTAGATATCATTTCTTTTGGAGAATTTCGAGTGTATTTCGAAACCGTTTACAGGATCACTTCGGGATAACTTTAGGTATCGTTTCGGGGAAACTTCTGAATCACTTGGTGGCTATTTCGAAACAATTTTAAAACTGTTACAAAATCACTTCGGGATTATTTTAGGTTATAGCTTCGGGACCACTTCTGCATCATTTGGGGACTATTTCAAAGCCATTTTGGGACTGTGACGGTATGAGGCAAATTTTATTTTAGATATCGTTCCGGGAAACTTCACAATTATTTCAAGACTACTTGGAACTATGCTATAAATAAAAATGGCTATGTGTGTGTGTAACCTATGAGCGTCCAAAGTACTCAACCGATCTTTGCAAAAATTCCACAATAGGTTGACGTGGTCACCCGGTACTTTTCCTGTCCCTATTAGCATATATTTAAATTCGCTTTATATTACTGTATTATTTGAAGCAAGTATCCAATATTTGGTATAGAAATTCCAAATGTCTAAAAAAAAGTGGTAGAGTTTAAGGGAGTAGAAATGAAATTCAAAGTAGGAGCAAGAGTGAAAGTGGAGGTAGGAATGCTTGGGTGTGAAACACGAATTTTAAACTGATGGCTCTGTAATTTTTTGAAAGGGGTATCATATTTGGTATGCAGATTCCATATATGAAATAATTTGGATGGGAGAGATAGAGTCCGGAAGAGGGAGTAAAAGTGAGAATGGGAATGATAGATTGAATGGGAATGAGAGTGGGAGTGTGAGTGGAAGTTGGAATCAGCTTGGGAGTGAGAGTTAGAATGAAAAGAGTGTGGAGATAAAGGCAATAAGGAAAGGATAGGAATATGAAGGTCGATTTCGATCATTTTCAATACACATATATATCGGGTTCCGGCAAGCTAGTATGTCAAATATTGTACAGATATCTTAATTCTTACTTAAGTTAACGTATTGACGGACGGACGAACATGGCTCAATCAAAAATTTCGATTCTCATAATTTTCATATAAGGAACTCTTCATCCATCTCAATTTCTTTATGCCATTACCCAATCAAAATTATAATATTTTTGTATAGAAGTACACGCTGGGTATAAAAACTAAACTAGAATCTAATCTGAAAATTGACAAATTTGCACTATATTTATAAGTAAAATTTTTCTTCATTTGTATTTGGCCAAAGCAATATGTACGAAGCTATAAAGCAGCCAATATATGTACGTAGAACGAAAGTAAAGAAAACTAGAAACATCTCAGCTCAAATAGCAGCAGCTGGCTCAACAACTAATCAGCGCTTGAAGAAAAATCATAGAAGCATAGAATAGCTTTTAAAAGGTCAGTGGCATTTCATGTTTTCTTGCTTTAGACCGCAGCTCACTGCGCACAAAAAAAGCAGAAAATAAGCGTCAGCGCATGACTTGACATCTTAATGATATTGTCGGGATCGTGGTAAGATTTTTGATGTTGATTTTGTCTCATTTAATACGTGTACTGATTGGGATGTGTGACTACATTCGGTTGGTATTCTTGTTCGAAGAGGTAAACTAAAGTATTTACCAGCCACTAGCGTAGTAAATTGTTGTACATACTTAGGATATGCTTGATATGTGACGATAGATTAATCACTTAAGCCGCTTAATTGTTTATTTACTGTTAATAGTAATTAACGTTAAAGCGCGAACAAATAAGCAATTAAAGAATTTAATAAGGAGTTGATTGGAAATAAAAAGATATACAAAAATTTAAAGACTACCTTTATATAAATGGACCAAAAAATAGAAGGCAATTTTTCCTTTAATACAGACATAATCTTGTTGAATTTTGACTAAAAAACTTTAACAATAGCTCTTGTAAAAGAATTTTGGGATTTAAAACTATAAAGGTGGAGCGCAATCTTTCAATTTAAGGCAAACCATGTACTTGGGATTAACTAATTGATTATTTAAAATTTAAGCACGCGCTCTACCTTTATAATTTTAAATCCCAAAATTCTTTTACAAGAGCTATTGTTAAAGTTTTTTAGTCAAAATTCAACAAGATTATGTCTGTATTAAAGGAAAAATTGCCTTCTATTTTTTGGTCCATTTATATAAAGGTAGTCCTTAAAATTTTTTTATCATTTTTATTTTCACTTTTTTAGTGCTGCCTACAAAAAGGCATTTGGAATTTTGGGTTCTGACTCACGGCCCAAGTTTCAAGTCTCTAGCTCACCGGGAAGTTACTTAAAAATCGATTGCAAGATTCCCCTCGTTTTTCAAGGATTTGCAGTTATCTTGACTAGCGCGCTCACCTAGCGGAAATTTGTTTTCTATAAGTTGTATTGTCACTAGGCCTCTAACTAAGTGCCAAGTTTCAAGTCTCTAGGTAACCGGGAAGTTAGTTAAATATGGATTGAAAGATTCCCAAATTAAAATTTGTTTTCTTACCATCTCGATCCGCGTGCGCCACCTAGCGATTTTTTTTTGATCAAATGTTGCATTGTCACCGGGTTCTGACCCACGGCCCAAGTTCCAAGTCTCTAGCTCACCGGCAAGTTACTCAAAAATCGATCGCAAGATTCCCCTCGTTTTTCAGGGATTTGTAGTTATCTTGACTAGCGCGCCACCCTAGCGGAAATTTGTTTTCTATAATTGTATGTCACTACGCCTCTAACTATGTGCCAAGTTTCAAGACTCTAGGTAACCGGGAAGTTAGTTAAAAATGGATTGAAAGATTCCCAAATCAAAATTAATTTTCTTAATATCTCGATCCATGCGCCACCTATCGAAATTTTTTGATCAAATATTGCATTTTCACCGGGTTCTGACTCACGGCCCAAGTTTCAGGTCTCTAGCTCACCGAGAAGTTACTTAAAAATCGATCGCAAGATTCCCTGCGTTTTTTTCAGGGATTTTCGTTTATCTCGATTCGTCTGCCTTTTCCGTGGATCAAAAATTCGTATGGAGATGAGGGGACAAACATGAAAGCGACCTAACATAAAGGTATAAAAAGATTGTATAGAAAGGACGTGAAGGCATATTTACAGCACCGGGCAGGAAAATAGCAGTGGACTTTTTCTATTAAACTTCGTCAGTAAAATTTTTTTTTCGATAATTTAAGAAAAATGCTATGCAAATCAAACTGAAACTATGCAAATCAAACTTCAAAACATTTTCGAAACAATTAAAAAAATTGGAAAAATTTTTATGAAAATTTCGAACTTTTTTTTTGGATTTTTTTAGTCTAACAAAGTCATAACAAAGTCTATCAAAATTCGCATTGATTTTCGGCAATTTTTTCCCGAATTGTGTTTCAAATTTCCTGCTGTATAACAACAACTAAGACTATGCTCCCTTCGTGTGGATAAAAATATATCACACATTTCGGAAAAAAAATTCGAAAATCAATAAGAACTTAGAGACCTCTAACTTGTACTTTATTGGACTAAAATTGGTTGGCCTACACAACTGCATTTGAGTATTCGGAAAACTCTATATAAAAAGTTTGAAAAGATCATGAAATTTTCTGGAATTTTAGAATTTTTTCAAAGACGGTTTTTAGAATGTTTTGTTAGACTAAAAAAATTTGTCTATGAATTTTGTAATTAAAAGTATGCAAAGCAATCTTAAAAACGTTTTCCTAACAATTCGAACATTTGAAAAAATTTTAAGAAAATGTCGACCTTTTTTTAAGGTTTCTGAATTTTTGAGCATGCAGGTGAACTCTAGCCTACAAAGTCTATCAAAATCGCATTGATTTTCGACAATTTTTCCCCAAGGGTGTTCTAGATTTTCTGCGTTGTGGATAAAAATATATCACACATTTTGGAATAAAAATTTTCAAAAATCAGTATGAACTTCGAGAGACGTATACTTCGTCAGACTACAATTGGTTTGGCTACACAACTGCATTCGAGTATTTACAAAATTCTTAATGAAAAGTTCGAAAATTTCATTAAATTTTCTCGAATTTTTTTATTTTTTTCGAATGCGTTTTTTAGACTAAGAAAAAACTTATATGAATTTTGTAACTGAAAAAATGTAAACCTATTTCAAAAACGTTTTCGAAACAATCCGAACATTCGAAAATATTTTGAGAAAGTTTCGAACCTTTTATTTGTACTTCTCTGAGTTTTTTAGCATGCAGTTTTGTTGCCCGATCCATTTCATCTAACAAAGTATAGGTCTATCGAAGTTCGTATTGATTTTTGAAAATATCTCAATATTCCTTTTACATTTTGACAATTTTTCCCAAAGGGTGTGGCGAATTTCTTACATAAAAAAATCATAGCTCAAGCTTTGTACGAGAGAAAAAAATTGTCAAAAATCAACACAAATTTTGAGAGATCTTTAATTTGTACTTTGGTAGACTAAAATTGCATACTCACAAAAAAAAATAATTCAGAAAACTCTAAATAAAAAGTTCGAAATTTTCGTAAAAACTTCTCGAATTTTCGAAAACGGTTTCTTGTTTTAGTTACAAAATTCGTGGAAGTTTTTTCTTAAATTATCGAAAATAAAAAAGAAGAATATAACTTACGAAATTTGTTGAAAAAAAATTCCGCTACTATTTTCGCGTTCGCTGCTGTATATAATTGCTTCAAACGGCATTTTTCGACTGCACCATAAAAGCCCCGACACATAAGCATATTTTCATATAGATGCGTTTTACTCAATCTTATGCATTATGAGTAGATTGCACGTATTTTTATGGAGAACGGTAGAATGAGCGACACTGGCGCCATCTAATATTGAAAAGTAGCCAACTCCCCAAATTGTTCCAAGCAAATCATAAGAAGAAGAATTTGACATTTGCTTTGACTAAGGGTGTTGGCATACTTTGCAAGTGAGATTATTCTTTCCCACTAGTTGGTAAATTTTCTAACATTTTTCGCAATTAAAAACTGCAATATAACAAACGAATACGACACAAAATATGTTAGCAAGTAATTTTGTTGTATAGGAGAATGTTTATAACAGAGTTTCGCGAAATTTTGTATGTGAATGGGCAAGGCGTAATAAACTTCAATTGCCAAGTCTGAAGTTCCTTCATATTTACAACTGCAACATCTTGGTTGATTGTGGCGAGGTTATTGGAATGCATAAGCTTGTGTTAAACGCATCTATATGAAAAATTTCATTGTACGGCGGCCTTGAGATAACAATGAAACGCCTTGCCGCGACCAAAGCATTTATGTTAATCAGTGGTGCACAACGACGGCAGAGTTTCCACTACAAACGCAACTTTTTTTGTGGTAGTATGTGTTTACATGAAGAATGTTTGGGCATAGAATTCACGCCTGGGATGTTCACTGCCTCAAGTACAAGCTAAAACTAATTGACTGCTTACATTACTGAATCTCCGTCGCTACGGCAACAGGACACGTAAGTGAACGCCGCACAATTTTCCGCAGCTCTGCGAAGCTCTCGAGTGCACAACAGATATAAATCCAGATTAAGGCCTTTAAGGTAATAAAGCAATAGATGTCGCCTAAGGCATGCATTCGTGATACATAGAAGGCTACATTTTGAGCGAGTGGAACGTGATAGACAAGTGGAGAACTTCAGCAGCTCCATCATTTTCGGTTTGAGGGCTCACTGTCCCCAGATTATGTAAGAAATGCTGCAAAAAAAAATTCATCCTCATTCCTATTAAACAAAAACTGATTTCCTGCATACATAACGACATAATCCACTCAATAAAAAAGCTGTACCTCACAACTAAATAAATTCCCTCTCTGTTGGACAATGCGGCTCGTCGAACAGTCATCATCCTATAAGCAGCTTGTATTGTCCGTCTATCGTTTCCTATTCATCATCACGACATTGTGTTTGTGTGGATAGCAAATGTCATAAATATACATACAAATGTCAATTAATTTCACTTTGCTTTCAATTAAAATGATTTTTTAATTAAATTTTGCACACTTTGATCGACAGGGCAAAATAAAAACTAATAACGGTGGCGTATGGAAGTCTGCTATCATTTAGCAATATGATAAGCATCTTTTAATAATATTTATCTACTTTTTACAATTTTTTTTTATATTTTTAACTTTTTTGATTCGAATTGTGTTTTTGCTTAGCCTTTTTTGTTCAGAGTCAATTCGAAAAAAATTGAATTAAAAAAAACAATAATAACAAAGTGATATTCAATATTATGTACAGTAGGGCTCATGATGGTGAATGGGAAAAGAAATGTTGTAAGACACCGTCAGGCAGCTTTTAGAATTATTATCTGGCAGCTTAACTGAGCTTTAACTTTTAAAAGTTGAAAACACCTTTTTAGTAAAATGAAAGGGCTTAATTAATTATATGTGACCCGGTCTATGAAAATGTGGCGTATGACTAAAAAAACAGCTATTTACAGCTGTTTCTCTCAAAAAAAACAGCTGTTAACAGCTGTTTCTCGCAATTTCTTGTTTGAGTCATAAGCCCACCTTTTCATAGACCGGGTCACATATATTACACAGGTCAACAAAAAAAATTTTTTTTTGTACATGGGTTTTGCCCTATATATTCGGATTCTATGTTCAATTCTATAAAAAAATGCAATTACGAATCAAAAATATTTGGTTTTGTATATAGCGATTTATAAATGTATTTGTTATAGCGATTTAAAAATTTTGGCATTTTGCACCAGGCTAATGTAGGTCCTATCGCGCTATTTCGGTCGATAGAGGGCGGCGGGTAGCTACCTGATGCAGCGATGCATCGAAAAAAGGTCTACTTAAAGCACAACATACTCATCTTAAAAAAAAACCAAAAAAATGTGGCTGAGAAACAGTAAAAAGGAGATAAAAGGTCACAGATACACATGATTTTGGGTCACTCGTTGTGGGCGACACTATGTTTTTGCATATCACAGAGGAATGTTGTCTTCGAGAAGATGTAAACGAGCGGCTAATTTGTTGTGCTATATATGTGGCGAATGTATTAAAAGAAGACAAAAAAGTTTGATTTAACTAAAAACACAAGGATTTGCGAGACCTACCTAGCCTACTTCGGTCTACCTGTTAGAAACCAGGATAAAAAATGGGCTCCACATGTTTCATGTAACTCTTGCAGAAGCATTGTAGAGCGTAAGTTTATTTTCTCTTTTTATTGTACTAACTGTTTCATATATATATACATATATCTACATATATACAATTGCATAATAACTGAAACTGTTATGAAATGCTTTACGTTTTATTATAGTTTGGTTACCAGGGTGAGAAAAGAGCCATGAAGTTCACAGTGCCGAGGATTTGGAGGGAACCGAGTAATCATAACACTGATTGCTATTTTTGTGTAGTGAAACCACTGAAGGGAAACGTTTAAGAAAACAATATATCCGGAATCTACCATCGACATCCGCTACAGTACCACATTCGGAACAAAATCCTGTACCTGATCCACCTGTGTTGGAAAAGCAACTATTCCCTCAAGGCAGCTTTCAAACACCGAGTTCATCTGCATCTGTACATTCCGAATTTGTTCCTCAATTGAACCAGGAATACCACATCTCATCAACTCTGAAGATCTCAATGACTTAATAAGAGACTTAAATCTATCAAAAGACAAAGCAGAGTTATTAGCATCGCGGCTTAAACAACGAAATTTACTTATTTCTGATGTTCGAATATCTCGGCAAAGAAAGCGTCATGAAGAATTTTCTTGTTTCTACAGTAAGGAAGATGGACTCTGTTTTTGCTATGACGTGAAAGGTTTATTTGAAGCAATTGGTATTCCTTATAATACAAATGAATGGCGCCTCTTTATCGACAGCTCAACAAAAAGTCTAAAAGCAGTTCTACTACACAATGGGACAAAATTTCCATCTATTCCACCGACACATTCCATACATCTCAAAGAAAATTATGACAGTATTAAAATGCTATTAACTGCAATCAAATATACGGAATACAAGTGGGAAGTTATTGGAGACTTCAAGATGGTTTGTTTTTTTACTGGAATGCAAGGTGGATATACCAAACACTCCTGTTATCTTTGGCTATGGGATAGCAGAAATGATGCCGCCCACTATCGCCAAAAACATTGGCATGAACGTACTGAGTATGGAGTGGGAAGATTTAATATTAAACATGAAGCAATTGTCGATCCTAAAAATATATTGATGCCGCCATTGCATATTAAATTGGGCCTTATAAACAATTTGTGAAGGCTCTTAATATTGAGTCTAAAGCTTTCAAATATTTGCAGACTTTTTTTCCAAAGCTGTCAGAGGCGAAAATTAAAGCTGGAGTCTTTGTTGGCCCTCAAATAAAAAAAATTATGAACTGCGATATTTTTCCCGCACCTACTTAGCAATGAGGAGAAACTAGCGTGGAACAGTCTTAAGGCAGTAGTTCATCAAGCAGCGTCAATTTAAACTAATAAAGAGTGCTAAAATGGTCAGTAAGATTTGGGATCATTTCCAAAAAAGTGAAAATAAGAACAGTGCCATTTGTTTATATTGTGAAAAAACGCTAAAACACAAGGATCGACATCAAGTCTATGGAGCCACTATCGGGTTTTCCATCTTCAAGAGAACGGTATGGACGTAAATTTTCTCTCTGAATCTGCGCCAGAATATAAGCCGAGTAGGAGTTCATCACAAAGTAATTTTGATCACAATTCGGAATGTTCAGAACCGCCAATGAAGAAAGTTCGAATATAACGCGTAGCTCGCAATAAGTATGTATGTATATGTCCAAAGAACATCAGAGATAATAACACAAGCCTTGGCTAATATATTGCCTATTTCATTGTGGAATGTGATGGATTCAAGAAGTTTGTTAATGTCCTCGAACCAGAGTATGTAATTCCTTGTCGCAAAACAATTTCCGTAGAATCAAGCCATGCATAACCGTGAAATAGAGAAAGTTAAGAAAAATCTCAGTTCAGCATCTGATATAGCTTTGACCACTGATTGCTGGACATCAAGAGCCACCCCATCCTATATGAGACTTACAGCGCATTATTAAGATTCTAATTCTTTTAATTTGCACACCGAAGAAATAACTGAAAGCCACACAGCTGAGCATTTAGAAGACTCGCTTCGAGATGGCATGTAAGAATGGGATATCAAAGAAAAGTCACAACTATTGTACACGACAACGCGAAAAATATAAAAATGCTGTTCGTTGTTTGAGCCCTGACATAACCAGGCATCCATGCAGTGCACATACACTTCAACTGAGTATTAATTTAGGAATGAAACTACCGGAATGTTGTGGAGTCATCCAAAAGGTTTCGAAACTGGTGATCAGTTTCAATCATTCGAGTAAACGTACATATGCTCCCGAGAAACATTTAATACAAACTGAAAAGACAGTTAAAAAACTAATCCAAAGCTGTCCAACTAGATGGAATTCAGTTCTTTTTATGTTGGAAAGAGTTAAAGAGCTTAGATCTTCTATTGTTGCAGTAATTGCTGATCGTTCAATTTTCAACAACAAGGCCGCACAAAGTATCGCAATTTCGGACAGTGACTGCGATGCCGTTGATGTTCTAATATATTTACTCACCCCTTTCGAAATTGCGACGAATGTGCTTAACAGCGAGACAATTTCTAAAGTGAAACCCATCATTCATAAAATTATTAACAAGCATCTGAAATTTAAAAACGCTGATACGAGGATGGCAAAAACATTCAAAGAAAAAAATAACTGCAGACTTGAGAAGACGTTTTTCTTTTGAAAACATTGAAGATTAACCTCTGGAAAATATCATTGCACATATGGCGAGTTGTCTTGATCCGAGTTTCAAACAGTTGAAGCACGTTGAGACTGATGCTTTTCGTAACAAAATAAAAATCATGTGGAAAAAATGTGCAATAAATGGGTACTGCTGATATGAATGCCCAAGAAGAAACTCCGGAAAACAGTGATCTCACGGCCATGTATATACTCTAAATGATAATGACAGTGACACAAGGGAGGAAGCCGAGTTTCAGCGCTACTTATACGAAGAACAAATAAAACCCACAATCCCAGTGCCAGCAATTGGTTACAGGACCATGAAAAAATATATCCCATTCTGTCGAAAAATCTCCAAAAGATATCTTGCGATACCTGCCACTTCAACTAGCTTCAAAAAGGGTATTTTTTTCAATAAAAAAAGTTCAAATTATGTATGTAGGTATAGATCGAGTTGCGTCCTAAACGGATCGACCGATCACAACCAAATTTGCACAACCCACTAGAAACCTTCAAAGGATGGTCATAGGCTAAAAATAATGTCGATATATAAAAGGGGCGTGGCACCTCCCATGCAAAATGAATATTTCGTACTACATAACTCTGAAGGTATTTATGCTAGACATTGAAATTCAGTAGGGAGTTATATGAGGTCAATCCCTAACACCTCCAAGAAAATGTGGGGTGGGGGAGAAGGGGGCGTGGGACCTCCCATATAAATGGAATTTATCATACTGCACATCTCTGGATGTAGTAATGGTAAGATAATGAAAATTGGTAAGGAGCTATATGAGGTTAAGTCCTAACACCTCCAGTAAAATGTGGAATTGGGGAAAAGGGGGCGTGGCACCTTCCCTACAAATGCGATTTTTCAGAACTATGGCTGCCGTACAAACTTAGGTTATTATAACAGCTAAAGCTTGACTACAGAGTCTTTGGCTGTTATTCCTTTTGGATGTTTAGTAATCTTCCGCTGTTAAAATTTTTTGTTAACTTCAGTCTATCCACATCTGCTATCTATATTTATATATATAAAGTTGAAATTATGAATGTTTGTATGTAGGTATAAATCGGGTTGCGCCTAAACGGATCGGCCAATCACAACTAAATTTGAATCACCCACTAGAAACCTTCCAAAGATAGTCATAGGCTAAACATAACTTCAATATAAGAAAGGAGTGGCACCTACCATACAAATGGAATGTTTCATACAGCATAACTCTGGAAGTATTCATGCAAGAACATTGAAATCCAGTAAAGAGTTAAATTGGATTAATCCCTAACACCACTAAGAAAATAAGGGGTGAGTAAGAAGGAGCGTGGAGCCTCTCATACAATGGAATAATGAAAATTGGTAAGGAGCTATATGACGTTAAGTCCTAACAGCACCAGTAATATATGGAATTGAAAAAAAAACAAGACAAATGGGACTTTCAGAACTATGGCTGCCTTATAAAACTTAGGTTATTTCAACACGTAAAGTTTGATTGCAGAGTTGGGTTAGGCTGTTATTCCTTTAGTATTCTTTTGGGGTTTGTTATCTTTAGGGTAGGTATTTTTGGATACGCCTGGAGGAACCGGAAAAAAACATTTCTGTTTAATTTGATATTAATTAATGTAGGAGCAAAAAGACAAATCACTGTGGCAGTTGCTTCCTCAGATACCGCGGATACCCTTTGTGTGGTGGACGTACAACTCCGCATTTAAATGACCACTGTCTGCAAACATCTGATACACCGATATGCAACATAAGCAAACGGTCAGGCCAAAGTGAGGGTGTGCGATGTGTGCACCATGACTCATAAACAGTCGCTGCAAGTTTTAGACCTAACCCTTAAGAATTTAAGGTGTAATGATCATCCCAAAGGTGGCGCTTTCCTGTTACTTGCTGGAACAGCCGCAGTTGAAGTAAATGCGTGCTTTTTCGTCTATAGACGGCTTTACGTACAAAAATTTCGATCCTTTAGAAATATGAGAGGGCATTTGGCGGAAACACTTCAGCAGCAGCTTTTGCTAAACAACTTCTTGAAATTAATTATGGCAAAATTCCTATTTCTTTACTAACAGATTTGATTTCTTTTCCTGAAGTTTTTGAGAAAAGGCATTTTAGGCACCTTAAAATGAGGATGTTAATATCACTAGAACCAAGACAACTTATCACTCTATTAACACAGTCGTGGAAGAGTCCCAAGCTGTGCATATCCGATTGAGTTTATTAGCTCTTCTGAGCCATCAGAAATATCTCCTCATCGATTGATCCTTAAAAAGGGCCCATATGGATAATGATTTATGCTTCGTTATTTCGATTCTCCACGCTTATGTAGTGGGACAAGGCTTTTCATCACAAAATTTTACGAATGTCATTGAAGCAATTCATTTTATCGGAAAATTTCGAAAACAAAAAAGTTTAAAACCAAGGATTCCATTGTACCGATAGATTTGTCTTTTCAATTTTAAATGCCTCAAATTTCCTATCCCTATCAATGAAGCTCGCGAGGGGAATCCTGTTTACAAATATGAATATATCAAACAACAACAGTGATTAGCTGTAGCAGAAGTCAATCTTACCAACTCATATTTTACCCATGGCCAGTTACGCGTAGCCTGCATATTTTTAGAAACGTGGGTAAAACCCACGGGCATAAGCTAGTATTACAATACGCGCGTTTTTTGTATTCACTATTAATTGATTTAAATGCCCCACGAATTTATTGTTATTAATGTTAAATAAACATATATGGTACATCAAAATGTTGCTTTCACTGGATGTCCAAAAATACGGTTATTAACCGGATCTTCATAAATCCGGATATCCGGATATTTTCACGAACGAATATTAACCGGATATCCATCGCCGTATCCGTCACGTATCGATCCGTGTCAACGGATATCCGTATGGATATCTGGATATTCGAATATGCGGATAGTCCCAGTCCTATTCTATTCTAATTTAAAAAAAATTCATTTAAGAAAAAAATTATCAGAACAAAAATAATGATAATTATTGTTAGACCTTGAGCTCGATTCGAACCCGCGATCTTACAAATCAGTAGCCGATACAACAACAAAGATTCGTAATTACATTGTTCTGAAGTGAATTGTAAAGCCAAAAACCAGCGTAAAAATAAATTTAAATGCCTAAAAACTTGAACTGCATTGTTGACTGATTATTATTTTATTTTTTCATTTAAATGAAAATATTACTAATATGTATACTTAGAGTGCATTGAATACGTTAACTAAATAGCAATTCAAAGGTGATTTACATCTAAATGATATGTAATTTTTCGAATGTCATTAGAGCAATGAACTATACGACTGGTGGAACAAGGTACTTAATTTCGATGATTGAAAAGCTTTTGACACATTTTTTTTGGCTAATGTGTATGTTTATAAGCCATTTATTTTAAAGCAATATAATTCAACTTTTTATTAATTTTTTAAAACGCTTACTTCACGAAGTCGAATGCTGTGAACTCTGAAGGTAGCTTATATGCAGCAGCGAACAGATAAAATTGCAGTGACAATTTTTTAATAATTTTTTTTTATATTTTTCCATAATTAAGGAAAAAGCATCCATGAAACTGAAGCTAAGCAAACCAATCTCAATAAAGTTTTTCAAAAAAATTCGAAAATTCAAAAAAACTTTTTTTCATTTTTTTCTTTTAAAATTCTTTTCAATTTTTTAAAGTATGCCGCTTTGTAGCCCAATCAATTTTAGTCCAACAAAATACTGGTTATAAGTCTCTCAAAACTTGTATTGATTTTTGAAATTTTTTTTTCGAGAGGTATTTTGCATTTTCTTCCATACGAAGTTCGCATAGCTTTGTTTTTTATATGGAAAAAAATCTGAGACACACTTAGGGGTAAAATTGTCAAAAATCAATGCAAAATTTTTAGAGACTTATAGTTTATATTTTGTGAGACTAAACTGATCGGGCTACAAAACTGCATACTCAAAAAAAAATCACAAACTCTTAATAAAAAAATTCAAAATTTTTGTTAAATTATCTCGATTTTTCGCAACGTTTTTGAGATTGCTTTGCATAATTTATGTACATTGAAGTTTCTTTTTTACTTAATTGCTGAGACTCAATATATATTGCCACTGCTATTTTTGTGTTCGCGACTGTATGTATGAAGATGAGACACTTTTTGTAAAAATTTCTTTGCGTTTGATTTCACTAATGATTGGTTTTCCTTAGGTCAAAATGACTGAAATCAAAAACTGCCTCAAGCTGCACCCGCTGGTCAGTTGGGGTAAAGTGTCTCCATTATGCCACAATACTGATTCGAAGTCGATAAATCAGTGCGTGTTAAAAACTCACGCTAAAATGTTGTGCTATTTTTTTTATTTATTTTTGATTTCATTATCTGCCGTGTTTCACACGCTTTGGCACTATTTATTGATGTGACGTCAGTTGGCAAACAAAAATAAATTGCCAACATGCTAGCAAAGGATATTTCACTGTCGAATACTCTGGGGCGATTATCCTTTTCACTTATAGGTCAATTTAATTGTCACTTTGTAGTCAAGACGAACGGCAAACGCGTTTGACGTTGTATGACAAGGCGCTTTCTTCGATATGACCAAGTTTGTGGTCAAATTTGACCTAGTGAAAACCAACACTAGCTGTGTGCTATGAACTTGTAAAATTTAAAAATTTATATTGTTTACTCACCAAAGCAATATTTTTTAATAGTTTTAAAATTCGCTTACCTGCAAAATAAGAAAAAGAAAAACATTAAAATTATTTTAAAGTGAGTCAATTTTAGCAATATTTGTTTACTTTTCGCTAAGCTAAAATGGCTACAGCTGATGTATCCTAGTAAGAACCTGAAAAACTCACCCAAGGTAAACAAAAAAAAATTGAAATATGTTAGTGATGTCAACAAATCGGGTGTGTTTTTCTTGATTTAACAGACATTCTGTAAAATTTATCGCGTTATGATGATTACAACCGAGTTTTTTGAGAAGAGAACAAAATATTTCAGTCGTTTGAACAGAACAGAAACAGTGGCTCTGGAGTTAAAAGTTTTCTGTAAAATGACAGATGTTCAATCAATAACTTATTTCACTGGTCATTTCAGCAGCGAATAAAGTAAGTTTAAATAGAACTTATTGTCACGGCACTCAGTACATTGCTCTTATGATCATGGTGCCAGAGAAGTTTCTGTCATATCAACAGCTTCACTGTTATTCTAATGTTTACGAAAATCTGTTATTTTTACAGTTTACATTGGTATTCTTTCTTAGGGTGTCAGTAAAGTTGACTTTTTTGCCGATTTGTCTGTTGAAATCACTATTTGTTCGATTCAACAGTTATTTGCACAGAAATTTCGGTTCAATTGACCAGTAACTCGGCGATTTTACCAGCATTTTTCTTTGAGTGTACGCATCGATTAACAGGAGCTGTTTGATACTGGTAGGAAAGGCTAAATACTAGCAAGCGATTAGGTATATGGGGAATGGTCCCTTTACCATCAAAAATTAACAAGAGATTGCATCATCTCGTTCGAGAAGCATCAGTATTTTATGAGTGGTCGAAGGTGACTGTTTAAGTTACCAAACAAATACAACTTGAAAAGTGCGGATCAGAAACTTGCATTATAAAAACATTTATTATGAAATAGCTAGTTTTGTGAACGCGAAAACTTTGAGCTGTGACTACCTAATGAAAGATAGAACCATTGAACAGAAGCCATACCAGAAGCAGCAATTCTGCTTTCATCGCAGCAGCAAACCTCCTCTCCTACCAGTCGCAGCCTTGCAAATCTGGCTGCGGCCTACTGATGCGTGTTTATGAGAACTTACCATTTCGTCACACAGTCCCTGTCACCGAAAGTGACAGCCACTGCCCCGTCAAAGTAGAAGTATTACCATCTTAACCAGCTCACGGATATTCGTTTCGGTCTCACGGTAATGATTATGTAGGCAAACCATTCATGAGATGGGATTGCATCTCAATCGCCAAAAATCGATAAAAAAGCTTTGAGAAGTTCTTCAAATAAATCTTATATCTTTCATTGTTCGCTTTTTCTAGTTTGCTTAGAAACAGCAGAGTAGATCTTGGTGGGTCGATAGCTTCGACGGTAATAGCTTTCAGCTCATATTCGTGGTCTTAACAAACTTACCAAAAAATCTAAACAAAAAGTTTGTATAAAATCTTACACGCAAATTCAATCTTAAAGTATGTGCACCTGTGTGCCTTTGAGCAAAGGGTTTTAAGAATCCCTCAGCTGTGAAAGCTCCTATGTCAAAGCCATAATTAGTTTGTTTTTGTTTGAGAAATTAATCAGTATTTCTGTTCCCAAGTCGCACATTCACTCGAAATTAAATTTGAACAAAATATTGCAATTTGTACTGATAAAAGTCTCAAAGAAGTTACTTTGTGTTTAGATCCCAAATGAGCACAATTGCTCCGTAGGGTTTATAATTACGAAGGTATATTCATCTGTATGTACATTAGACTTTCTAAAATGGTACTCGCTTTTTTCTTTCAAGCAGGCCTTCATATTTCTTTGAGTTCCCAGAAATCTATGAAACAGTCATATTCTAGATAATAGATACTAATCACACCAGTCTAATGAGGAATTAGAAATATATACACCAACAAAATTTGCATACGTAAACTGCAAAAGATACCATCAAAGGCTTAATGTAAGGATAACAGTTGTAAACGCTAAAATTATGTCTCATTAAAATTTAAACACCCAAAAACGGGCATAGTTTGAGAACACTTACAACAGTCGCTTCAATGAACTTGTACAAATTGCATACCAGTTGGCACAACTTCAAACACGTATTCAAGTATTTTGTATAATTATGCATATGAAAGTTTTTTTTATTATTAACGACATTTACTCGTAACGCACACTATCAAATCATAATAACGATTTGTTTAAGGATTATAGGCACTAAATGACGTGGAATATGATTTGAGGGTTATGACATTATGACATCATGATAATCTTCACACATTCAACTTGTAGATGGTTTGGTAATAATAAACTTTAAGAAGATAAAAGCGAAAGAGAGTAGGTTATAGCCTAGTGAATTACTCATAAGAAACATTTTTTTAAATATAATAGAGCATACAAAAATTTCTTTTGTTTGAGCTTACAAAATAAAGACCGCATACTTTTAGGTGTAACACCTGCGAAAAAATTTGCATTTTGCGTGGTATAGTGTTTACTGCGAAAATATTACCTGTAATATAAAAATAAGTCGGGGTTTCCTTCATGATGCTATAACTCCAGAATGCACTAACCCTTTATAGAATATGGATAACAAATTAAAGCTGTTGATGAGCGCTTTAGTCGAGGGTAATTTCCTACCCTGGATGAATAGGGTCTCGAAGATATAGGCCAAAAAGTGGACCCGGGTACCCCTAGAATGTGTGTATAGGGATATGGATATCAAATGAAAGCTGTGATGAGTGCTTAAGTAGAAGGTAATTTTCAATACCCCTGGGTGACAAGGTCTCGAGATATAGGCCAAAACGTGGACCCGGTACCCCTAGAATGTGTTTATAGAATATGGATAACAAATGAAGGCTGTTGATGAGCGCTTTAGTAGAGGGTAATTTTCACTACCCCTGGATGATAGGGTCTCGAGATAGAGGCCACAGTGAGGACCCGCGGTACGCCCTAGAATCAGATGTTATAGGATATGGCTAGCAAATGAAAGCTGTTGATGAGTCTGCGTACAGCTAGAGGGTAATTTCATACCCTGGCGTGACAAGGTCTCGAGATATAGGCCAAAACGTGGACCCGGTACCTACGGAAGGATGTTTATAGAATATGGATAACAAGATGAAAGCTGATTGTAATGAGTGCTTTAGTACCGCAGGGTAATTCTTCATACCCTGGAGGATATAGAGTCTCGAGATATAGGCCAAAACGTGGATCAGGGTAACACCAGGATGTGTTTTACATTATGGATATCAAATTGAGCTGCTGATGTGTGCTTAGTACACGTATAATTCATTGTGATACTCGATTTATCGCATCAACGTGCAAAAACTGATAACTGACATGCGAAGCCGAAATAAAGACATCGAAGTAACTTAATACCCCACATACCTATTTACTATGTACGTCCTATTCGATCGGCTGAAATTATGGACTGGGTCTGCGGATGAGACTAGGACTGGGACTGAGACTGAAACTCGGAGGGGGACGGGACTGAGACTCGGAATGCGACTGGAACAACAATAAATACCACACTCTGCGGACTGGCAATACAGATATGAAGAAGAATGAGAAAAACTGAGAGAGAGAAAAGAGAGAAGCAGATTGAGGAAAGAGATAGAACGAGATGAAGATGGAGAGTAGATGCAGCGAAAACAAAAATACGGATGAGAGTTACATACTAGAGATTAGGAAAAAGTGTAGAGGCAGGCTGCGAGGGCAGAGTTACACGGAAAGAGCTTATTCAAAATGTATGCAGATAGATCAAATTATTAGCGGCAGAGCAAGCGCCTTGCCGGGTCTGCTAGTTTTAATATACATTCATATATCTATAGGATTGCACGTTGAGCGTTTAAGCTTTCTTCACAGCTCATTCTGTAACAAGTTAAAAAAATGTTGATAGCATATAAAACAAGCATAAGCGCTCTGCAAATATGTATCATAGCATACTACTTTTCTCGATTTTATAATGCACGTTGAGTGGTGTGGAATCCGATCGTCGCCAGCTTATAATTATAAGCCAATTAACTACGATTCATGATTTAGGCTGGGTATAGAATTGAAACTAAAATCCACTTTCTACACCAAGAAAGTTCTAGAATTCTTCATCATTGAGTTCAAGGACGGGGAAGAGTAAGGGATGAGCCTTTGAGTACACGCAAGAAATTTTGCTTATGGCATAATTTTTGTGTATCTGCGGAAATACATAGACTCCTGCTTCAGGCGAGTTCCCCTTCTCACTTCTCTTTCGGGTATTGAAAACATGCATCCCTCGTCTCGAAGACTCATTACAAGCGTCGCTGCGGCCATCCGCTAACATGTCTACGGTGTACATATTCAACAATGCATTCAAAGCCAGATATGGTGGTGGGAGAATGACCGGCTGCTTTCAATCAAGGCCATTGATACTGTAAGCAGTGCCTAGTGCGCTGTCATCTGAACAACACTCGATATAATTGGATCAGTGGACCATGTCCCAAGGCAGCAGTAGAGGCATTCGAACTTCTTCAAATTCAGGCCTCTCTTTTAAAGATCCACCACAGAATTCTGTCTGGTATAATATCAGTGTCTTGAGCCACTGTTACGTAGTACCAGTCGATACTCGCAAATGATAAGGTGATGCGTCTGAATATCAGGTAATCTTGTTCTTACCACTTGATTAGAACAACATAACCAGTGTTACTGGGGCTTACTGTACCCTCTAGCCTCCCTATGCCCGTACCTGTCTGTAAAAGGGTCTGTAGTGCGTCTAGCACTTCTCTACCCTGACGAGGATCGCCGGAATGTCGCATAGAACGAACGCGCTGCCAAGCGCCCCAGCATCCCAGATATTGAATAGTTCGTTTGCGCCTACGAGTCAGAGAAGCATAAAAACCCCTGCCTGCGACGTAAAACTTTTTGTGGGAGGGACGCAACAAATTAAATGGGAACCGAGAATTGCCCGGTGATATCCAGTACTCACGGAAAAGTATCCAAACTCGCGGACGAGGAACGCATACTCCCCGGGACACGCGTGTCACTCTTGCTCAACTTCGTTTGGGTTACTGTAACAGGTTAAACTCTTACTATCCAGAATCAACCCTGACATACACAAATGTACTGCCCTCGCTTGCATGTGTCCCCACATGACTCACCACACCATCTCTTTAGTGTAATGTGGCACCGAGAGCGCCTCTAACACCCCTTTCCTTATGGTCCACCCCTGTTGAACAGCACGTTTCCTTGGACTCCCGTTAGAGGATATTGATGACAATTTCTGATTCGGTCGCGCGCTGTTAGGTGGGGAACGAGCATTGCTACACACAACTGTAACAACAACAACGACACGTAAATACTTTTTACATTTTCACTCTGGCCCAATTAGCACTCAGCTCGAACCGGTTTAATAAGCAAGTGTATGCTGTTCACGTTGCACACTACCGCACATCTACACGCACACTAGGCAGGCGCTTCAATCATGTTAATGAGTAACTTGGGATAGACTGATGTAGTCTAAAGTACGAGTTCTCACCATCTTACGAATGACGGAGACATCTGGACGGCTTGAGGGAATTCCTCTGCAGGAACTTAGAGGTTAAGGAAGTTAAGATTGTTCGACTTACAGTGTCTTCCAAGATCAGTTACATGGCGCAAGTCAGCGTTCAGCAGAACTTCTATTGTTTTTCGAGCTGCAAATCTCAATCAATTATTCAAGTTCTAATTGGCACTATCGAGGGTGTCCATGAGGCGTGCCTCAGTATTTCTCGACATGCCCTCGTATGTTAATGCATGAGATGACAGAGGGGAGTCACTTATGCTTGTATTTCCTGCTTATGCCAGGCCATACGCAAATACCTCGCGCATGCATGTTTATGTATTTATCCAGAAGTACGCAGCCATACGCTTAATCATTAGAAAGCCGTGTCCCCGGTAGTTATTGGTGCCATTACGGATCCAACGTGGCGCAGGATGATCTCTAGGGATATACTTTGTAGCGTGAAAGCTTCATATGTGTGTGATCAGCCGCCGAGTTGTAGTTCCCTAGGCTTAACAAGTGGCCCAAATTCAAATGTAGTCCGTTCCGACACATGGAAAAAGTTACAGCTTTTCACACAAGTAGCAAACCCCTTTCGCTCGGTCCACCCCTGTTGAAGCTGCAAGTTGTTCCTCGGACATCGGATCTTGATGCCAGTTTAGTGAGTCAGTCGCACCTAATTGTATGGGGCGGAGCACTGCTACAACAACAACAACAACACTAAGCTCATGGCTGCTGTAGAAAATGTACACACTCTTTTTAGCCCATACCATCTATGAAAGCACAATTAACCTATGGAACTGAGGCAATAAAAAATAGTTCTTTTTTAGCTTCAAATCACGACTTTACTACTGTAGGAGTCGGGATACATGCGCAACTCTATCATCATAGAAATAACATCAAGAATACTAAGACTCCCACATGAGAACATGTAAGTAAGTTTTTAACTCTGAGGGGTTTTAAACTTATGAATTTTTGACAAATTTTTAAAATAACTCTAAAGCTAAAAAAAAAAACCGTTCTGTGCCTAAGCAAAATTAACCGAAATAACTGGAAAATCGTGCTCCGCCTATCACACCGTATGCCCTGGGGTTCGCACCCCGGGCAAAGCAACATCAAAATTTTAGAAATAGGTTTTCAATTAGAGAATATTTTTCTAAGCGGGTCGCCCCTCGGCAGTGTTTGGCAAGCGATCGGGTGTATGTTCTGCCATGAAAAGCTCTCAGTGAAAACTCATCTGCCTCTGCAGATGCCCGTTCGGAGTCGGCATAAAACATGTAGGTCCCGTCGGCCCAATTTGGTAGGAAAATCAAAGAGGGAGCACGACGCAAATTGGAAGAGAACTCGGCCTAGATCTCTTCGGAGGTTATCGCGCCTTACTACATTTATTTTTTTTTTTTTTTCTGAAAATGCGAACATATCCATATCATTGCTATTTTTGAGGCGCTTAAACTACAACACATTAAACACGGATCACATTCTTTCGCATTTCTTCATTCTTCATTCATTCCCCAGAATTTTTTTGCTCTACTTAAACAGAAATCCCCAAAAAAAGCGGGTATGCCTTAAACAGTTGCCAGGATGATGCTTCGAAGAAAAAGAAATTTTATAAACTTCAGATTTAACTACGCGTTCATTTATAAAATAAAAAGCGAATTAGAGCTTGCGTTGCTGGCTGCTTTGCTTATAACTAGACATGGAAGTATAATAGCAAAGAAAAAAAAAAGAAAAAAAAAAACGTCCGCCCCTAATAAATTTTGCTACACAAGGCCCTAAAAATTGGTCAATATTTATTAAAATAGGAGAGGGAAACTACATTATAAAAGCAAAAAAAAAAAAAGCAACTTCTTGACGATTTATTAAATTATAAGAAGGGAGAAAGGCATTTATGAGAGACTCCTCAACACGACAAACTTGGCAATTTTAACCAAACAATCAATCGGGGCAAATTAAAAAAATCTCAGCAAAAGACGAAAAAGAAAGAGGTCTGATTTGTCATTCAAGGATAGGCAGGACAGACAGACAAAGAGAAAGACAAAGAAGAGACAGAGACAAGAGAGATACAACATTTCCCAGCACATAAGTATGCATTGCGTATTATTTATATTATTATAATATAATTAAATAAATATGATGTTTACCTGAGGAAAGCGCCAATTTTCCACCCAAGTAAGAACACGTAATTTAAAGTTATATTTAAATCTAATAGTATATTTTTAAGCACATCGACTTACCAACTTGTGTTGCGGCTTGAGGTTCTTGAGGTGTGTCTGGGGGGGGGGTCTTAATGGTGGGCTTGGGTATGTAGTGAAGCGACCCTGCTTGAAAATAAAACACGTAACACATGCTAATAGACTAATAAAGGAGAAAAATAAACTTGTTTTTAACGGCCTATAATAGGGTAAGAGAACCTTAACTTTAATACGTTGTGTAAAAAAGATATTATATTGGACAGGAAAAAATAAAAATACCCATGATAAGAATATGGAATGTAGATTGAAAACACAACACCACAACAACCAAAAAATTGACTTACCACTACAAGATTATAAGGATAATGTAGGACTGCAAGATGTAAAGACCATGATTCACTGCAACTGCCGATACTCCGTAGTTCTGGTATGTGCCACTCGAACTATTCTATTCAGACAGCAATGATGTCAGTTTGCCGAACTGTTCCATGAAATGACATAGATTTTGGTGGCATTCGTATTTGTAATTCACGATACACA
This sequence comes from Eurosta solidaginis, assembly GCA_029619165.1. Taxonomy (NCBI): domain Eukaryota; kingdom Metazoa; phylum Arthropoda; class Insecta; order Diptera; family Tephritidae; genus Eurosta; species Eurosta solidaginis. The sequence goes on from JARSSU010007805.1 coordinate 70,233, forward strand.
ACAATGAAACGGTCTGAAGATTTACTTATGTGAGTGTTACTATTATTTATTATTCATCTAGACGCCAAAAAAGCTTCTATAGATTATAGCAGAATTGGTTTGAGTGCTTTATTGGGTGTATAGTTGTTGATATAACTCTTCCTGGGTGTTTCTTCCGTCGTGATTTTTGATTTCTAGCAATTAAAGCCACGGCAAGCGCCAATGTACTCGATTGCAGTCCCACGTTCCTTGGAACAAGTAGTCGGGGCGGTGGTAGTAAAGTACTGCAAATCCTGATGCATGCAGAATAGAATACCAGGTTAGAGGAACAGAAAGGTGGTATCCGTTTACAATAAAGGTTATTTTTAAATAGGGACTTACGAAAAGCACTTATTTTCGCAAGTATGGCTTCACCAGCACCCATAAGGAGCTAATTATTGATTTGCTCTTTGGTGGCACTATCAGGCAGGAGGACACACACGTTGTGGGAGAATAAACGAATTCGGTACGCAGCATAAGAAAGCGGAACTGGTGACATGTTAATATTGAACCGTTATGGGACTTCAATCTTATCGACCCCCAATGTAGCCCACAATTCCAAACTTGCAGGACTTGCGTAAGTCGACCACGACAATATGCCAACACACGCACTAATCAACTAGAAAGACAACAAAGAAAAAACACATATTCTCCTTGTTTTTATAAAAGCCTTTATGTTACTCTCTCTTTTATGTCATTGCATGATCACACTTAACATACCCAAACACTGGAGTTTATGCAAGGCCCGTGAATGAACTCATAGATGACGCCCCAGCACCACTTGAATAATTCAACGTTACCACAGGACCCCACCAGAATTAAGTGTTATGTGTAGAGGCAGCAGATCGCGCGCACAGACTTGTCCTCCGACCACCCGAATCACAACACTTACACTAGCCCCTACCAAAGCCCACGCCGCGGGATAGGTACGTGTTATGGGAAAAGAGACAAAAAACCAGAGGGCACCAAGGACATGATATTTATGTGCTATGTTGTTATGATTCCTAGTTGTGTTTATATTGGTGCTTTTTTTAATTACCCGCATCGCCACTGACTAGTTTTTATATTCGTACGCGTTACGGAAAGATACAATGAACTTTAGCCGACAAAGTGTACGCGGTCTTAGATCAGATTTGGCATTAAGCGTACCAAATGGCTGTATTTGTGCTATTAGTTTTGTTTTTCTTGTTTTTAGTAAGGTGTGAATGTAACATCTCTCTGCGCCTGCCAGGTGTCGCCCGACGGCTTCTAGATTAATGAGCCGACCTATAATGAGAACCCAGACATTTCGATCTTGTCGATGTAGTGTGGGTTGCAGAGAACTTAAACCGCACGTGAGAAGAGAAAGATTGACAACCGGGGTAGAAAACAACCCGAGCTTGAGAATCGAACGAATTTCATTAGTATTGACTGACGAGCACGCGTTTTCGATGAATGCAAGTAAGCGTTTATGTGGGTACATTTTTCCGATTATATGCAGAGATGTTAGCCACAACCTAGCAACAATGTCCAATACACTCTGTCACAAACTAAAAATAAAACTAAGAGATAAACACAAAAGCATTAGACCTAGTTCATTAGAAGGACAAAAGAATTGACAAAAATTAACACCGTACTCTCTGTCCTAGCAACGGCAATGTGGGTTTGTATAATTCTGTCAGCTGCGAGTATGAGAAAATCTTAGTGGCAGGTAGCCAGAAGAAGTAGAAAGACGGGTGAGGCGTGCGCTTCCCAATCCTTTGGAAATGAATTCCACCACGTTTGTTAAGTGTGTGTCATAGCTCTTTTCATAAATAAAGCTGTTTTTAAAATTGTTGAAATTCATAGATGTCTTATTTTTTATAGATTTATATGTGCAAGAATTCATTTCAGGTACTGTTGCATACCTCCGAAAATTAAGTGCTATTTTCTAGGCTAGATACAAACTTCTGACTGAAAAAGAACTAGAAACTGTGCTTAAGGAAGGTCATAGACCTCGAAAGTTGAAAAATATTGGAGAAAGATATCTTCACTTCAATTGTTCTCATTTCCATATTGCCGGTATATGAAAAATGACCTTACCAGTTTTTCCCGAACCGCTGTATTTTTGATTGTAATTACAAGCAAGGGTGTCGTAGCTAGATGAAACACAGATGGAGGGAGTCTGCTAGTGCGTCATCAGGAAGCTATAGCACCTCCAGCGCTAGAGTCAGTTGTGTCGCGGAGTACATAGTAAGTATTGCCCTGTGTGCAGAGCTATACACATAAGGCACCGTATAGGGAGTATAGCAATATATGCACAAGAGCAAGAAAGTGCAGCGGTAGAGAACAGTCACACTTCCCTTTCTTCGGTTAGATCAAGATTCGAAAAGAAAAGTTTTGCTCTTCGTCGCCATAGTATAATTTGCTCTTTATAATGGGACGTATATGTGTGGCTCTAGGATATACGCTGTGCTGCAACAGAATGGTTATTCAGGATCAGTATGGAATTTAAGATACAACACTCTACTCAGGTGTTTTTTTTTTTAGTTGTAGTAGTCCAATTTGTAGCTGTATGCTCAGGGGAGGATTCCTAATCAAGCACTGCCCTAAGCCTATTGGGGTGAACGCAACCGTAAAACACGCAGAGATGCGTAACATACTCTCTTCGATACACATTGTGAAGTGTTCACTCACGTATCTTTTTGAGATGATCTACACGCGCTTCCAGCAAAAACTGTTTGATGCTGCTTCTCAATTTCTTTTCCCAATGCTGTCCTTGAATGCCGGGGTATCACTATCTTATGAATGACGTGATTGTATATATTTATTTTTTAGATGTTTCATATTTTTGTGAGAAAAAAATATTTTATATTGTGAAATGAACTTTATGTGTAAATGCAATGGGAAAAAAAAGATCTTACCTAAAACTTCGTGTGAATTGCGTGAGGAAGGGGTCAGAGAAGGCCTATTTTAACAAGTGTTAATGACTAGTTAAAAAAAAGGAAAAAGAAGGGCCGGTTGTGAAAGAAAATTCATACAATATTTATTTAGAACCAATCATCAGTAATGTCTTCATTTTTTTGTTCTGGATCGAAAATTTAACACATAATTTTATTCCATCTTCATTACAAATCTGATTTTATCTCTATCAATAATTTGTTCCCAATCACATTTTTTAATTGCTAAAAAAAATTATCCTTGACCAACAAATCTGTCTTTTTGCACATATAAAGGATATTGTTTTTTTGTATTGCATTTGCACAAATGTTGCTTATTTCTCTATATTGTTCAGATTTTTTAAATTTTATATAAATATTAAAAATACTTATAAAAATATATATTTTTTTTACGTCTTATATTTTGGAGCAATAATTTGTATTTATTGAGTTTATACAAATAATATTGTTATAATAACTATATAATACAGTTTAAATTAATAAGCCAATAATAGTGTTAAATAATTGAAAGTCAAAGGGAATAAAAATATTAGATTAAGTGATTTTTTTGAAAGTAGACTGTATATATCCATTTATATATTTGCTCTTATAAATTTAATGTGTCAATTTATATTTTTTCAATCATTACAACAAATTAGAGATTGGATTGTAAAATTGAAATGATAAAACTTACGCATTACGAGGGAGGAGTATACTGTCGCAAAAAAAACTCTGGTACTCCCAAGAAACTCGTTTAAGTGTAATTGACCATAAACAGGTCTGAATGTGTTTGTTTTCGTCCTACGCATAAAACCCCAACTTGACATTTCCTCTCAATCAGATATTCCCTGCCTTGATTGATTGTGAACTGCATCTATCTCGAACAAGTTGCAATTCAATTTGACTAATACTCTGAACTTGTTTAGACGGAATGAACTTGTTGAACTCTGCAGCTCAATGCCAAAGCAAACTCTGAACTTCCCAGACATATTTTTCCATTTGATTCGTTATTCTTGGGAGTGATTCTCACTTCCAAAGCTTCTCTACTTCAGATATCTCAGCTTCTCCCCCTCCGTGTCCCTCTCGTGGCGTCATTCCTTTGTCGCCAATACATATTCGACACAGATTTTTACCACAGGCCTGCGATCGAGTACTTAGCGATCACGAGCCAGCCAAAATCTGAGTTGAATTTGGTTATTGGCTGGTCATGTGGCCACAACTGAATTGTTGGACCTAGTGTGTCTGTGCCTTAGATACCCTGGACTTGTAGGATTCGCTAGGCCGACAATTACATGTAGGGCTTTTGTTGATAGCGAAGTATATTTAAAGCCCAGTTTTGGTGACTGATAACATGTGAACTGAACTTGTCAACACATCTGCTTCATAGTGCTCAACACTAGAACTGCGATTTCATTTAAGCTAATCGATCAAATTTTGTAATTAATATTTCTGTCTAGAGTACCCTTCAGTATTATTTATTTTGCTTATGTTACTTTGACGCTGAATGATTTTTCTGTATGTGCAATTGATGGAATAAACATGCCTATGAGCCTTTGTCTGAAGATGAGATCTTGAGTGATGCTTGATGTGCTTCCTGTTAGCATTTTTTGTGTGTCGATTGTTCTTTGTTTTTTTTTCTGACACTTACTGTGAATTCTTCTGTCTGTGATGTGAGTTGCGGTCATTCACGCCGGGGCTTGTTGTCTGCCTAGACTTGGTTCAGATATGTAGTTCTGGACAAATATTTGAATGTCTCCTTGAATGATTTGGTCTTCGTTAGAACTCTATTGTGAAGTCATCGATCCACGCCCCTTAAATTAGATCTCAGATGGCTCTCGAACGTTGGTACCTTCCTTTCCTCTTGCATCATCACTTGTATTTGTTTTTTTTTCTTGGTAGGTTCGTTTGCTATGTAACCTAATTTCACATTCTTCAACTTGTGGTTTACTTTACCCTCCTCAAAGTGTAGCCCATGGACTTTTCTTGTTGCACCTCAGCCGTATTCAAGCATCTTAATTTGGATGATTTGTACGTATTTTGTCCTCATGTTTATGCTGTGCTTACTGAGGTTTTCTTTGTTTGTTTATTTTCAATTCTTCACGAGTAATTTTTCTTCGAACAAAGGATTAGAGTTATCGATTGTGTAAATTTTTTGTACTCAATTTCACTGCTTTAGAATTGTACAATTGCTTTTGTATGATGGCACTGAAATTGCATACTCCTCATGATCAAATATTATACGAACATCCCATATCTCATATGAGTTTAAATACATGTTCAAATCAAGTTGCATTGAAATTATTGTTTGATGACTCTCTACATTGATACTTGAATACCTCGGATTGTGCAAACAGACTGCTGTGGTGTTGATGTCACTGGTAAAGTTGAAAACTTGTAATTTGTGCTTTTTTTTGGTTTTTGTGTAATATCTGTGTGAATGATCTTCTTGTTTCTTGTTGTGTGTGGACCACATAATCAGCATGTTGCAGAATAATCATATGGTATTGTGCACGCTTTGTCCTGATGAGACGGCGTGAAGATATTTGGAACTTGTGTAACTAGTTTGTATCTTTGTCTTTTTTAAGTTTGAATTTGGTTGTTGGAGAACCTTTGAATCCTTGGACTCAATTCGTGTGATTGCTTCGTCCTGAACTGCGACAATGTTTTCATAAGACAGGTACAAAAAAGGGAAATAATATTAAAAAAGACGACAAACAACCCTTCCCATATCCTCTCATATTCCACATGGGATTGACGAATACATATGGATCGACAGTGACACATATACTATTGTTGTCTTATACTTAATGATTGGAGATCAAAAAAATGTCAAATATTATGAAAGAAAATAAAACCAGTGATAAAAACTGAACACTGTGAGAAATGATATTGGCAGAAAAGAATAGACTGTTGAAAATAGTAGAAAACCTGGAAGCAATCAAGGGGTTATGTGAGGAGTGTATGGGAGAATAGAGAATGATCAACAATATATAAGAAAGAATAGATAAACTAATGAGCAAGATTAATGGTGGAAAGCAAAGAAAATGAAAAAATAATAAAAAGACAAGTGTGATTTAAAAATACAAAAAAAAAAAAAAAAAAAAAATAAATAAAATAATAAGAAAAAAAAAAATAAATATAAAAAATAAAAAAAAAAAAAAGAAAAAAAAAACAAACAATGCTTGATTGAGTAAAAGAAATCAAAAGCATGAAACAAAAAACAGCTTGGGCCATCCCGTGGTGGGAACTACTTTATAAGCTTAGATATTATTGGGAACCTCGACCATCAAATTTTTAAATTTTATTAGGGTGAGACTTTTGCTTTATTCATCTTTCAACTTTCTTTGTAATCATTATTTGTAAAGTTTTCATAACTGATGTGTACTTGTATAGCTTTGTTTATATCATTTTTTTTTTG
>JARSSU010007806.1:0-11065 GCA_029619165.1 Eurosta solidaginis
ATATGGCGACATGTTGATTGCAGCTTGTGTAAGGCTGCGGAGTGCAAATGCAGCATCACTGACGCACTTGTCCAAATTCTTTTGATTGTCCTTTATAAAGGATCTTATGATTTGAAAGACATATCTATTTACCCTCTCCGCAGCGTTACCCTGTGGCGAATAAAATGCAGTTTTTATATGTTTGGTGCCATATTTTTCTAAAAAGTTGTTGAAAATCTCAGACACAAACTTTTTTCCATTGTCCGAATGGACATATTCGGGCACGCCGAATATGTGGAAAACATCTTTCTCTAAATATTTTATGACATCAGCTGAAGTGGCCCTTCTCATTGGTTTTAAAAAATACAAATTTCGCATAAGCGTTGGAAGGGTCGTTCTGTGACTTTTTGTTTCCCTATTAACGGTGTTTAAAAACGTTTTGTTTCTTATTTGCTTTGCAAGTTTCGCAGTCTTTAACGAATACACATACATCGCCTGCCATGCCTGGCCAGTAGTATTTTTGACGCAGTCGGGATAGCGTTTTGTGGATACCACCATGACCAGCGGACGGAGAGCTGTGAGACGACTCAACCAGCCTCGGTCGGAACTCCGACGGAACCCAAAGCTTCCAGGTCTGGTCCGCTAGGTCATCCCCCCGGTCGAATTGCGTCCGTTTATACACGTAACCGTCCGATACACATAAGTCGGGTAGTTTGTCTTTGTTCTCAGTCACCGCCTTTTTCAACTCCGTATAATCCTCCGACTCGAAGCACGGTGACTCGAGACAAATGTCGATGGCTCTGTCATTCGTCTGTATTTCGTCCATGTGCATTCGTGAGAGTGTGTCGGAAACCACGTTTTGCGCACCTTTTCGATGTTGAATATCGAAGTCATAACCTTGGAGCTTCAAACTCCACCTTGCCAGCCTCCCAGCAAGATATTTCTGATTCATGAGCCATTTGAGACTGGCATGATCAGTTATGATGGTGAACGGGGTTCCTTCCACATAAGGTCGGAAACTTTTAACACTCACGATCGCAGCATAGCATTCTAGTTCCGTTATGCTGTAGTTTTTCTGCGCTTTATTTAGTTTTGCCGAAACGTAAGCAATCGGTCTTTCGTTCTGGTCATCGTCCAACTGAAACAAAACCCCTCCCACTCCGTCAGTTGATGCATCACATTGAATATAAAAACGACGATTAAAGTCAGGATGTGTGATCACCGGTGCAGAAACCAAACTCTGCTTTAAAATTTCAAATGATTTGATTGCTTCGTCCGTCATAGTAAATTTCTTTATTTTGCCTTTCTTGAGGCAGTCGTGCAGCGGAGCTGCAATTGTCGCAAAGTCCTGTATGAAACGTCGGTACCAGCCCGACATGCCCAGGAACAGTCGTAGTTGCTTCGGGGTTTTCGGAACTGAAAAGTCCCTCGCAGCCACCACTTTATTGGCATCTGCCCTTATACAACCATCCCCAACTACGTACCCTAAATATCGTACCTCCTTAAAACCAAACTTGCCCTTTTCTACATTAATCGTCAACTTTGCCTCGCAGAAGACACCGAGCGACCTTTTCCAACAAACACATATGAGACTCGAAATCTACCGAACACACTAATAAATCGTCCAAATAAACAAAAACACATTCACGTAAAGCGGCCGGAATGACCTTGTCCATTAGACGACACATTCGTTGTGCTGCATTGCACAACCCAAAAGGCATGACAGTAAATTGGTAGGGTTATGCGTCCTTTATAGTTCTTTCATTCACTTTGCGAGCATCTAGGCAAAGCTGATTCTTCGTTTCTTTAATAACCAGTGATACGGGGGAATTCCAACTAATGTTGGACTCCTCTATGACTCCCATGTCCAACATTCGGTCTAACTCTGCGTATATGAGTTTTTGTATGGCCGGCGAAATTGGATAATGGCGTTGCTTGACCGGCAGATTCTCGTCCACCACCTCCATGACGTGTTCCTCTTTGTCTGTGCGGCCTAAGCCCAATACCGCGAAGGACGGGAATTGGGTCTTCAGACGCTCCAACATATGGCTTTGTTCCATCGTCAAAACGTGTTGGGCTGCGTCAAAAGAGAGGTCACCCTCGGCGGGCACGAGCTCCGCCACACTGGCAGCATTCACACTCCCATTCAAACCTTTGCTCACAACATTCATACGGAATGCCTGCCAAAAGTCTATACCTAAATAAACTTGTTGTGGTAGACCTGGCACTATCAAAAATTCTAATTCTTCCATCGAATTATCCCACACAACCGGTAACTTTATTACTCCTACCACGGCGGTTTCCTCCCCGTTCGCGGTCCGGATGTTCTGGCCCCTGATTGGCACAATCAAGGCCTCTTTACCGCCTAGGAGTGCCGCTGAGTCGTTTCCTCAGCAGCTGGCACTCGCCCCTGAGTCGAAGAGAGCCAGGACCTCATGACCTCCTATCTTTGTTTTGACGTAAAACCTGTTATCTCCTTTCACTGTAACAATTGTTGAAACTATTTTATTCTTCAACCTTTTAAAATATTTTCTCTTTTCCCTCATCTTCTCTATCTTCTTAAAATTTCTGTTTTTCATACTTGCATTTATTGTATCACAAAATATTATTTTTCTTGCTTCTTCGTACTCTAGCTTTCTATGGTGTAAACTCTTAATCTCCTTCTTTTCCCGTGTCATTCCTGCCTACTCCAATTCTTCCCTGTTTTCCGTATCCCTTCTCCTCAACATTTTTACCTGAGTGTTACCGGGTTGTTTATCTCCTGACTGGAGTCCCCGGTCAACTCCGCTAGCTTCGGGTTTCCCTGTTTGGGTTTAAAAACACAGAAGGACGCGTCACTACCACAAGCAAAACAGATCATACTGTGAAACTCGGACGAACATTTACTTGGTTTTTGTGCTTCTGCCGGGCTTTTCACGTAGTGATCCACCGGCATACCGCACGAAAAAAACAACATCAGGTGGAAGGTAGATGCGCAAAAGGAATTCGCAGTGGACTTAGACGCAGGACTAACAGAAGGACTAGCACTATTGGGATGGGTTGGGATTTGGGATTGCGGTTGGGGTTTCCTGATAAATGCTTCTACTTTCTTTGCTCCTAATTTTAGTAATTCAAAATCTAATTCGTTAACCGCCCTGGACCTACTTTTATTTTCTTTTAATGAGTTTTTCAGCTCTCTTACACCCAGTTTTGGGCTCCGCCAGAAGGTCCATTTTTACGGCGAAGGTCAAGTTGGCTAGTTATAGCTTGAGGTTGCCCCGGATTATGCCAACCAATTCCCTCTCAGGGATCCTCTTCCCCAAAACGAATGTCATATTGTGGCATAAAAGTCGTTGGAAGCTTCCGCGGGCAGCTGTTTCCTCTCCATGATTTCACAGATGATGTCATAGTCGAACTCGGCAGTCTTGAAGTGGCTCAGCAACTCGGACTTTAGCTCAAAGTAGCCAAAGCTCGGCTCCTCCGCATGGTCCGTGAAAAGCATGTAGAAGGAAATGTTATGCTGCTCGCGCATACTTTCCACCCGAAAGATAAAGCATTCCACGCTTATACCTTTACTGGTCCCAACGAATTTAATGTGCCACTTTTCAAGATCGAGCTTCTTCCACCTGGGAGGATCGCTGGCATCTCGCCCGGTACTGTAACTGACCTTTGGCTCATTGACGCGCTCTGCGTTTCCCCCTCCGGCTCTGAGGCTCGGACGTAGATGCCAAGGCGGACCGATGTACAGGCGCTTGCGCAGACGTTTCTATGTCTGCTATGCGGCCACCAAGGTTATCGACACTGGTCTTAATGCTCATCACCTCATTCGCCATTTGCGCCACTAAGTCGTTTTGTTGCGCCATCATCGCCATCATTCGGCTCAGCTGTTCGACATTGTTTTCATTTTGGGCGGTGTGGTTTTGAGGGCATTAAGGCTGGTGCCGACATTCGTTAATGGCGCGTTCTGCGCCGGAACATCGCCCCCTGGGCACCTACGTTTTCCCTATCGACCATTTGGCACACCAAATCGATCTTTTGGGAGAAGTTTAGGCTACTATCTAACTCGTTGAATGACACCCCCGTTCGCGACAGACCCCCTCAGCGGGCGATCAGGGCAAAAGATCCAAAAGTCCGCGACGCGCACCTATTAAGATTCCGTAGGGATAAAGTCAACGGGCCTCGGTATACCCGTGTCAATTTGATTGAAAACCGACCCAGCAATCTGGTTTTCTAGCGCGGCCCTAGTACGGCTTCTAGTTTGCGGCCCTTTGGTGTTGAGTATCCCCAATCCCCCAAAAACTCTGTTTTCGACTTCCTTCTCTTTCTCAGACATTCACTGCCTGAGCAAAAACAACCAGACCGGTATTAAAACGTGGAGAAGACAATGGAAGCTGTACTAATGTACACAGAGATACGATATCCAACCCGAGATTTCCTAATTCACAACCACCCCAAGAAGTGAAAGAAACGAAACAAAAAAAGCGAAGAAAGTGAAAATAAAAAAGGAGTTCACTAAAAATTTTGTATATATTTGGAAGCAACCAAAATTTGTTATGAAAGTAAAAATCAAGCAAAATAATAAATATGAATATGAGCCTAAATAACTTCACCCAAAACCCAATAAAAAATATATATATAAATAATGGATATTCGATAATAGATATAAAAATTACAATGTAGGTATATAAAAATCCAATCAATTAAAAAGTATATGTTTTTGTGTGTGTATGTATGTGTATGGTAATTCAAGTAATGGTGTGGATATGACAAAAAACTCAAATTTTATATCTTAAATGCCTAGAGAGGAATTAGTAAAGTTCACTCAAAACCCAAAAACTCAAAATAAAACAGAAAAATAAAAACTTAGTGCTAATATGACAAAAAAAAATTAAAATATATTCTTTAATTTATGGTATATGCTAACACCTGCAAAATGTATACGAATGTGTATGTTTTTTTTTGAAGTCCCTAATAAAAAAATTAAAAGCAATTTGAAACAGACTTAAGAAAGATATAATAAAAATTTTAAAACACAATTTCAAAAAGAAATTGTTTGGAAACAATCCTAAGAAAATACAAAAAGACTCAAATTCGAAATTTGCAAAGTAAAAAAGTCACTACTGAAACTGAATGTGTATCTCTTGGTGTGTGTGGTGCTGCCTTGGCGAAGGTTCAGTGAAGGCAGTTTGTTCGTCCGTATCTAAGCATCTACGTATCGTCCAATCAATCGTACTGTCCGTGGAAGTGTGGCATATCACGCTCATGAGCTAGTCCCTAAGAGTGGATGCAACACCTCCTCTCCTAACTATCGTGGCGACGACTGCAAACCTCACTTACCGGCAGTGCTGGACTCCCGGTAAGGTAGCTTAAACAGCTCGCCACGACCTCCTACTAACGTCCGTCTTCTAGCTGAGTGTCATACCAGGTACCACTTAGTCAGATTGCAGGAACCCGAAGAAGGAACCCTGGTATGAGCACTTCGCTAATCCCTATCTTATTGTCATGGTGACACTTGTCGACCAGGCGAGTCCAGTCGGCGTTGCCATCATGACGGTGCCTGTCCTGTCAAAAGACGGAAATAGGGATTGGGTTTGGATGGGTCATGGGATAAAAAAAAATAAGAAAATCTGGAAGAAAAGTGGGAAAATTAAAGAATAGTGAAAATAGAGGTTACTTGAAAAATGTAGGAAATAAAAGAGGATCGGGTTATAGCTGAAAGAAAATTTTGGAAACTAAAAAGAATTAAAGCGGAACTTGAAGCGTTAATGTATATAAAAGAAAAAACAAACTGAAAAAAATTAAATACAGATTTAGAAATGACAAAAAATAAATAAATGGAAAGACAAAAACTAAAAAGATTATCGGGCTATTAGCGTTGGGCGCCATTGCTACGTGACTATGCTTGTGACGGGGAGCGGCGGCAAGCAGGTATGCTTGTGGGCCCAGGCTAGCTCATCGTCTTGGGCGGGGTATTGCACCACCGACCTCACCCGCAGCCACATGAACAAAAAGAGGGTTCATACCTGCATGTGTATAGAAAGGAGAGAAAAAGCTGAAAAAGATAGAAATAAACGTGAGGGGCAAAGTTATAGAGGGGAAAGCATAGGGGGCAGAAAAAGATGAACGCCTGTCCTGTCAGGTGGAGTCTACTCTCCCTCTGCAGTGCAACTTGCACCGCACCGTGGGCACTGTGCTGACTCCTGTCTACTTGCAGTGCCCCCAAACCTGACACTAGTCTGTCCCCTGTCACTCAGTCATTTTCCCTAAACACTCACCTTCACCTTACCTTGCCACGCACAAGGGCAGCACCAACACCAAAAATAGGAATTTAGCCCTGCATGATTCACAACTATATTTTCATCCAAACATTTCTAAATTTTAGTAACAATTCGATATTTCTTTGCGTGTACATCCTACAGCGATCTACTCTATCGAATGTAAACAAAAGCTATAAAATAAAAAAAGGAAACCGCTTAAAATTAAATTTCAAAAGAAATGAAATAAAATAATAATATATGATTTAACTTAATTCAATTTAACAAAATTGTTTTAAAAAACATATAAATAAAGAAAAGGAAAGCAATGCAAAATAATGATATATGATTGAAATTCAACTCAATTCAATACAATTGTTTTTTACCAAAAAACATATCAAGTAAACAAAAAACGAGAGGTGAGTTTTTCTTATACTAGTGAAATTAAGATGTATGAACCCCCCTAATGTCTATGCTACCAATATTAAAGATACGAAATTAGAGATAAATGCAAAAAAAAATGTGTATATGGTAGAAAATGGAGATATCAAAATACCTAGAACATTTAAATGTCAAACTGACGAAGAAAAATAAAAAAAGAAGAAAACGGTGAGACAAAAAGACAAAAAGTGCCACGATTAACTTATAAAATAGGTGTTAACGTGAAACCCAAAAATTATATATTTTCGAATGAAAAATACTTGGCCCCGGAAATAGAATGCTCCCTTTTGCCCGTTTCCTACCAACTAATAATGCCCCTTATGACAATATTTGAACAATAATGGTAATAATATATAAAACAATATATAAAAGCAATAATACTACCCGATGTAATGCCGGAAAAGCTCCTTCCTCCGCCGGTATTTGTTGTTGCTTGTGTTTTTGTCTATTGTCCGCTTTGCCCAAAAATCGTCTTGTATTTTTTTTGTTGTATATGGTGTAGTGACTGTTGTTGTTGCGGCCCAATGCCGCCGGTGAAAAATGCCGTCGATTCTGCCAATTTTATTGTGTTTTTGCAGTTGTTGTTGTGGTGTGCGCAGGCAAAGAATTAAATATAATGTAGTGCTTGTGGATGCGTGGCAATTGTTTTTGGGCGGTACGCCGCCAATATAAAGACGTTGTTGTAGGGCGGTACGTCACCAATATAAAAAGGATGCGGTTGTGGTTGTTGCGGCCGTATGTTGCCAATAAAAAAATGCTGCAGTGGTTGTTGTTGTGGTGTGCGCCACCAAATTAAATTGTAGTGTAGTAAGTGGTAGTTGTTGCCGAGATGGCTATGGTTGTTGTTGTTGCGGCCCAATGCCGCAGGTGAAAATTGTTATATTCAATGTTACCAATTTCTTGTAGTGGTTGTTGGGCGGTACGTCGCCAAGAACCGTGCCCAGTGGGTCTTATCCACAGAAATTAAATTGTGTGCTGTGTAATGAGATGTCAATGAAATTTATAAACGAAATCCAAAGATAAAAGTGTATCTATGCGCCTGTACATATACATAATTGCCTATGGATTTCTTGTCTGCATAGTCATATATTCGTCTGCATACATATATTTGTATGCAGTTATGTGTATATGTCGATGCAAGTTTTCTTTTGGCTTGCTTAGGAGATAGGCCAGGTTGAAGACCCAGCTCCCGTCAAGAATGCATGGAAAAAAATTTTATGTGTTCTTACCTCTTGCAAAATCTATTTGCAGAAAACCGCTTCGAGCCCTTCAATCGTATAGCGGAAACTTTCTACGCGCACAACTTTTTCACAAACGCATTATAATTCGCGCACTACGAACTTTGTGAACTTTTAACTTTACGTTTAAAAGCGCGCACTTCACTGTTGATTATCACCACTGGACTTGCACTGGACACTGTTAAACAGGGCCGCAGAGAGCCGAGCCGGGCCCCTGGGACAGTTCGCGTTCACGGGCCCCCCTAAAAAATAAACTCAATCCAGTAAAAAATAACATAACATACATAAATTTTCAATTCACATTTTCAGTTTTATTTCATATAAAATAAGATTTACTGGAGTACTTACATAAATGAAATGTTAGATTTCATTGTTTGAATGCTTACATTAACTTTTTCTAAATATGTACATTTTAAGAGCTTGAATCAGCTAAGGAAAATCTTCCGTGCTTTTTGATCTGCGAATATGGAAATTACCGATTCAAAACTAATGCTGCGATCAAGGCTGGACTCCAACGCCAATGTTCCAAGGCTTGTCAAACGGTTTTGGCTCATAGTAGAACGTAGAAAATTTTTCACGCCAGACAATAGACTAAAAGAACGCTCCCCTTCAGCCACACTGACTGGAAGTGTGCCAACTATTCTTAATGCTATGCAGATGTTAGGAAATAATACTTCCATCTTTAAGTCATGAAATTTGTTCAGAAGTTGAAATGGTGGCAGCAAATCACATCCCAAATTTGGTAAGTGGATGGATTTGAGATGAATGATTTCATCTATCAGATCCGTAGAAATATCGATGCCATAAATCGTGCAGAATGCCGCTGCCTTTTCTCTGATCTCTTCTTCCGTCAGATCGTGATCCACAAAAAACTAAATTTAATCGCAATGTCATTTACGGCTTCGAAACGTCTTGTCATGTTACCAATCAAGCAGTCCAAAAGAACGTAAAAACTTGCTGTTTGAATTGAGTTTCGGAATCACACTCAGGTGATTCGCCAGGTAATTCATCGCACTGGCGCTTTCTTATCTTCCTTCTTTTCTCTGCGAAGGTATTCACAACTCCTATACTCCCTGCCAGAACCTTACATTCTTGAAGTATGATCGACCATTGATCCCTGAACTTCTTCAACTCATCAATGACCCATGCAAGCTTATCCACGGCATACTCATATGTTTTCACAAATTTGCGCTTCGCAAAACAAGCTCAAATTTTTTCAAATTAACGCTCTAGTTTATTGTCACCCTGTATTTACAGATGTCTCTGGCTTTTACAAAAATGAAAAAGCAATACGACCGAACATATAGGGGCATAGTTATAGTCGAAAATCAAATGCGATTTTAAGTTAGTTGAAGCATTTTGACAGATATCGCTTATAAAATTGTGTCAAAAACGTTTGTCCAACTTAAAATCACATTTCACCTCGACTATGACTATGCCCCAGAGTATTTGATTGGATGCTTGTGATTTTAGGTTAGTGATTTTCAATTTAAAAAAAAATGTGTAGCAACAAAATATGTATGTATCTATGAAATTCTAGTTAGAGTACTATCACATACACTGCTTTTCCTTGCCGGGCCCCCAAAAACCTTCCGGGCCCCAGGGCAATTGCCCTGGCTGCCCCCCTCCCTCTCCCAGGTCCTGCTGTTAAAACAAGACTTTGGCCCGTTGACTAATTTTTCCCCTTCTTATAGCCACCGCCGTGGTAAGGAACGTTACCCAGAAACGGAAAATGTTTACCATTACATGCCAAACTTTCTTTTCGGCTTTCCCGTATTTTCCATCTATACAATCAGGCACTCATACATTCACACGCTTACCGCTCCACAAAACGAACACCTACACCGATACATTTGGTTCGTGCCTTGACCGCTCACACTGATGCATTCACACGCTCATCAAAACAAACACATACGTGCATGACATTCATCAATGTTGCTAGGTTGTTAGCAACATGGTGATATTTTATTTATTATAACATCATGATGCCAAGCGCAACATCTTATTTCCGCTGCAACATTGTGTTCACTATAGCTACAATGTTGCCAATACATGATGTCATTAGATTAGTGGCAACATTGCGGCTAAGGCACGGACCTGGACACAAAACAAATAAACACATAGGCACATATGCACGCTGCCACTCATTCAAGCCAATATGGAGACAGGCTGTCGTTACAGGCTCGCAACCGCCGATGGTGCCTGCACTATGGAGCGCGTGCTTAAAAAAAATTCAAACGCAGCCTGCAACCTTTTGTTTCCCGTCCAACGTGTGGCCTCGACCCACGACTCAATGCCGGGCTTAATTTTATTGTTAACGCCTGGTTCTATTCGTACATCTACATACCAAGTCACTGGGTTACTCCTACTCCTTATACCATACATAACCTATATCGCAGATAGGATCTAAAATCTAGAATAATTTAAAGAAAATAAAATATCACAGATAATAAAACTTAATAAAAACTATAAAATAAAATATCACTGGTAGATAATAAAAAAGACGAAATAAAAGGATTAAATAAAATAAAATATCACAGATCATATAGTCAAGTTAAAAATTAAATAAATATGTAAAATAAATAAATAAATAAAAAAATCTAAATAAAGTCAAAAATAATCAAATAAATAAAAAAAAGTCAAGAAAAACAAAAATAATTTAATAAAATAATCACATACGTCAATAAGTTAATAAATAAAATACGTCAATAAATAAATAAATAAAATACGTAATAGCATAGAACAAGAGTACTAGCACTACAAAAAAAACATTAAACTATTTGCAAAGATGTCTTTAGCGTGGTATACGCCGATCTTTTTCCCATTGCTATCGCCAAGCTCATACATTGAATTCCCTATGGAATTAAGTACGATACATTTTACTTGTTTCGGAGCTAGCTTGGCGTTGTAGTTATCGACCTGGGAACTTTGCTTAAAGTTTCCGCGATATACCACTTGTCCAATTTGAAACTTAATATCCTTACTCCTAGTATCATACACCTTTTCACTCTTATCATGGGCCAACTTCAGCTCTTTCATTATTTTATTTCTGATGAGATGCATTCTATCGCTTGTTTCCCGCACATCGCACTCAACATCCTTTACCACCTCCAGCTTTCGGTATAGCTCATATGATGCAGCATGCTGTATCATAGGCATACCGAAAGTGGCAAA
>JARSSU010007807.1:0-22730 GCA_029619165.1 Eurosta solidaginis
ACGATCCAGTTAGAAGAGAAGCTCGCCTAAATCTCCTCGCCGGTATATCGCGCCCTGTACATATTTTATGTTTTTCCCCTTTCTTACTCCTACCCTTTCAGTCCCTTTTCTCTTCCACTTCCGCTCAAAAATCGTTCCTCTTATTTCATACGCTTGCTCCCTTTGTACTTTTCCACACGCTATCCTTATACTTCTCTTTTCCTTCGGTCGCCCAGCATCTCGCTCCTGCTGATTCATTGCTGAAATTTTCCCTCACACTGTACATCCTCATATTTCCAAAGCATGTGCTAATGTGCTCGTTCACACTGCTTGCCTTCCTTCTCGCGTTTCTACCGAATCGCTTTGCTGATTTATTTGCACTGACGCGCCACATGAGGTTATTGCACCGCACCGTTGTTTGCATGCAGCAGTGCCAACCGACCACAAGACCAGTGCAGTGCTCCGTTAGTTTTGGTATGACGTCATTTTGTGCTTCTTCTATGTATGTCATTCGTTGTCTTTAATTCACCTTAATTACTTCATATACTCACATTTATTAGATGCTTTTTAATTAGCGCAACAAACATTTCACTCCAGTTTTTATAGCACGTTGTTGTAATGAATTTTTATTTTCTATTATGTTCTCGAAAATTTGCCAATGATGAAAGTCGTGCTGTGCAGAGCAACCAATAACAGCAACGTCGTTCTAAACAATTAATTTTGTTCTTTTTTATATGTATTGCTTTATTAGCGCTGCTTATTTGTTGTTGTGGGGTTAAGCTTAGTTGCCAGCTGAATTTCCTAATATAGATTTGTGCGCACTCTGCGTCACTGACACGCTTATGGCAAGTGTACCAGAGGCGCCACCGCATCACGCTTTTCGATACAATTAAGTTGCCATTACGTTCAATTCTTAGGCCACAGTCACTGGCTCAGTTGACATTCACGTTTTATGCAATATGTTTTCATTCATTTACTAGCATTTGTCACGTTTGCAAAAATCACTGTACATATTTTGTTTTTGTACTTGTTTTGTCTCATTCAATGCATCGATTTGTTTCGATTTGCTTTGCATTTCAATTTGAACTCATTTATTAGCGTCTAGTTTGTATTGAGTGAGTGCACGTTCTCAGCAAATGTCACCGCTGTCAATATGCCACTAAGACTGAGCTATTAAAGCAGATGATGTGCAATGTTTAGGTGGGGTGGCTGCGGAATAACTGGGAGTGTGATATTATTGTATTACATGATTGCTTCTACTTGTTCACACAAATCATTTATTAAGTGCTAATAGATTTCGAGATGAAGTTTTCGAACAGTTGGTGCTTTGGGAATGGAGGATGTACAGATTCCTCTTTTAAAACAAATTCCGATTAAAATTTAAAATTGTTAAAGCAGCACTTTGGGTATCAAAATCATTAAAATCCATATCCAAATTATGTTTTCTTATAACTAACAAAATAAAATGTTATTGGAGAAGGTTTTCAGCATAACAGGCGGACGAGTTTCGGTGCCACTCCTTAAGGTACATTGAAAGGATGCGTTTCCAATCCTTCCTTGCTCCCAGCTAAGGTAACACATATTTTGAGAGAGAAAAATTACAAAAGTACATGCTGCGATGGTTACTAGGACTGAACTAGGTTCTGAACTACCAACTCTGATATTGGGATGCGAACTTGAGTAGCTGTTCTCGTGCTGTTATTTATTTTTTCCTATTAAGGCTCATTTGGTGGCTTTTTTTTTATGTGGAAAGGCATGGTGTGTGGAATATTTTTTTCGTGGTATGATTTGGTTAATTTTTGCGAGTCAAATTTATTGAAAACTAGCTTTACCGGCGCACGTGTAACGCCCGAGATCGAATGGATGTTGCGTTATTTTTTCTGTTTTGTTTGTTGATAATTTAATTTATTGCTCTGTAAATTGAATGAATTTTGTACGCATATTTGGTGAAAACATTTTATTCTTGTATCTTATTGTATCTTATTTTATATTATTGTATTACTTTTCCCGCTGATGATTGTTGCTTTGATTACATTCGAAGAAGCATTACTGTTGAGCCAATTTTCAAGGTTGATATATGCGCAGGCATTCCTTTTGGTTCTAAGGAGTTAGAAATTCATTTGGATAATTCACAATTTTATCTTCATCTGTAACTGTGTCGATCGATTTATATTTCGTCACTTCACCAGGAAATTGATTTTGAAAGCGATCATTGATTTTGTTAACATGATCATTTTTGGGAGCTAAGATAGTTCTTTCGCATAGCCAAAAAACAAAACATTTAAATTTAAAATTCTTAATTCTGAAATATGAAAACTTTCGTCTTGATCGAAGGAACCTCGAGCCAAAATTTGGTGATGATCGAAGTATAGCAAACACGTTTTCATAGGGAACACACACACAGAATTTGATTTTTATAGAAGATGTAGATAGACTGAAGCTAAACAATTTTTTTAACAGCGGCAGATTACTAAACGTCCAAAAGGCATAACAGCTAAACTCAACAATGCAGTCAAACTTTAGGTGTTAAAATAACTTAAGTTTGTACGGCAGCCATAGTTTTTCCCCCATTCCACATTTTACTGGAGGTTTTAGGACTTAACGTCAAATAGCTCCTTACCAATTTTATTATCCTATCATTACGACATCCAGATATATGCAGTATAATATATTCCATTTGTATGGGAGGTGCCACGCCCCTTTCTCCAATTCCATATTTTCTTGGTGGTGTTAAGGATTGACCTCATATAACTCCTTACTGAATTTCATGTTCTGGCATGTATACCTTCAAAGGTATGCAGTACCAAAGATTCCATTTGTATGGGAGGTGCCACGCCCCTTTTATATATCGAAATTATTTTTAGCCTAAAACCTACCCGTTGATCGAAGGAACCCATAACCAAAATTTGGTGATGATTGATGTGTGGGAAATACGTTTCCATAGCGAACACACACACACAGAATTTTTTTTATATATATATGGGCTAAACCGATTTTGGGATTTTCGAATCAACTAACTATCATCTCTCCTTCCTGTATTTTCCTAAAAATTTCATGGCAATCTGTCGAGCCGTTCTCGAGTTATGGAGTGACAATCAAAATGTACACTTCTTTTTATATGTATAGATAAGAGGCTATTGAATTCAAAAATTTGCTTGCTCCTTTAAGTACGCTTGAGACTAAAAGCCTGGAAAGATTGACCAAGAATAACGACTGCTGAATGATATATCACCCGACCTTGGCTGGTCAATCTCATATTTTTTTCAAAAACGCTTTTCCTCAAAATTCGGCTGAAGAACGTCCTATCTCACGCCAAAATGTTTTGAATGTAAGAAGACGAATCCTGATATATGGCGTTTTTTGGATAAGATTCTGAATAGGTAGGGCGTTTCCTCTAAAGTTGTTGAGCAAACGATATGATGTAAATTTTTTTAGTCATGTCATTTTTTTTGTCACTGTTTTGTCATGTTTGTCATGTCGCGGTCCTCTGTGCTAACAAGGACTTTATCTTCTGTTTTATTTACCTCGCATCTCGAATTCATTAACATATTCATATATAACGTAACGGCGATAATTTGTTAAAAAAAACGGTACTGTGTCTGATGATAGAATCAGAGAGCGTTGCTGAATTGAAATATAATTAATTTTTTTGTTCGATTCCTGTACTTCAATCTTATTGTTGTTATTTTGTTGATTTATGTTTGCACGTTCATTGTCGTTGCGTTTGTCGATTATTTGCCCGTCGTACGCACTCGTTTATTTTTATGCGTTTTTTTGCAAATTCACTGCCCCCAATATCCAATATTCGTAATGCTCCACATATGTGGTTGTTGTTTGTAATTAGACGGCTACTGCTGGCTTTGTTTATAGTTCGCTTTTGTTAGAATTTATAATTTGGGGCAGCACTTAATTTGCAAATTGTCCTTAAAACACTCGATTACCAATGAATGACTCACGTTTTAGTAATTCATGTGTGTGGTTGTGTGTGTGTTAGTTACATTTTTCAAGTGATTTATTTCATTATATTTTTTCTTCAATTTATACGGCTACATGCTATACTGGTATACAAAATACTCAATCAATACAAAATGTATACACGACAATATTAAAAATAAGTGTTAGACGCTTTGCTGTGACCTGTTTTGACATTTACATGATGTTGACCTTTTGAGATATCAATGTTTTTAATATAATTCGAGCGATTAATTGATTTTTAAACATTTTTATGCAAATTTGAGTTACAGTTAGTGGACTTAAATTTGTTAACATATTCTAATGTAATGAATCTATTTTATTCAATTCAGCTTAGTTTTAGTTTACTGAATAAAATAAACTAATATTCTGCTAGTAAAAATTTGTTTTCAAACCCACCTTGATTCTAATAAATTCGCTAACTCCTGCCCTATGCTTTCTTAAAATATTTATGAGAAATTTTTTTTATCACCGTGATTGTCCTTTTTCTATTCGCTAGCTTTTATTTACCAATTAAAGAAAATTAATCGCTATCAACATTTGTTTGGTTTCAAGCGTTCTAGCAGCTACGGTCCCACATACATACATACTTCTGTATAGATACGTACCAAACTATAAACATACATTGGTAAATATACATACATATATATATTCACTTAAAAAGTATTTACTTTACTGAATTGAGATATACTTAAATGCTTCACACTTATTGGCAAATTATTGTTAACAGTTTGTACTCCCCACCCTTCCCACATACGAATTCGTTCCAATACTCAACAACTTTTTTGCACCACACAATGCAGTGCTTGTATGTATGTATGTATTTTTGCTATTTTTCTGTACATATGTGTTGAGTTTCTGCACAAACAAACATATGTACACCAGTTATTGACTTAATTTGTTTGGGTGCGGTAATGACCTGTCGGAAAAGCAGTACATCGTTGCTTGAAATGTTTTATTACCTATAGTCCTATGTTTGAGGTGTCCGACAAAGGGATAGACCTACTAATAAGAACCCCCCGCGGGTTAGGGGCGTAGAATATAGTCGTGCGTCTATCTGTCGTCTCCGTCCGTCCGTCGGAAAGCACACCTCGTATCTAATAGATTCGCCATCAAATATGGCATGAGGCCAAGTCGCCTACAAATAATTTGTTCGTCTAGCAATGGTATTCTGTATAATTTTCGTTCGGCTTTTACTTTATGTCAAGGGGAAGGCGAAGCAATTGTCAACTGATATGTTGCCATCGTTTAACATAGTGTAAATACACTAGCGATTCGTTTCTGAGCCAAACGAACGCTCGTTTCGTAATAGATAATCAGTCCCTAAAGTAATTGAAACTATGCAAACCAATCTTAAATCGTTTTCGAAAAAATTCGAGAACATTTTAGGAAAGTAAACCTTTTATTTAGGGCTTCTCTGAGTTTTACAATAAGTGGCTTTCTGCATTTTTGTATATGGCGCCAGTTGTCTGGCAATTTATTCAACTCAGATTTTTCCTACAAGGTTTGTACAAATTTTGTTTTTTTTATCTTTATTTCCATGTGTAATTTTGGCTGTCACTTGGCGCTTGTTGTTCACAGAATTTGTGTTTACACTTAATTGTTGCCGAATTCAGTGACTTCAACATTTTGAAGGTCAAAGTCAGTTGGTGGAACCGATTGCTATAATTTGCGCTTACACAGTGAACCTGCTTTACCGTCTTCTTGGTTTTTGTGTTCAGAGTGGCCCACTGCCCAATCATACTTACTCATTTTATTTTACCCATCTTTTTTTTATTTTGCTGTTTATTTTTTTTAAAGTAGAGTAAGCTTGTAAAATTAAATAAGACTTTATGGCCCCACAAGCAGGCAAAAATAATAATAATAAATCAGTTGACTTAAGTTTTAAGTATTCTCGTGCAAAATTTATTTTTATTTGCTTTTTTTCTTTCTTTCAGTTTGGCTTCTAGCTTTTAGGCCTCCATTCATTGCCTTGCTATGGTTTGCTAATTGCCTTGAATCTTGCTAATATTCGAGTTTTCGTGAGAAGTATTTGCTTATCTTGGCTAATTCTCGTTCTTTGATTTTCTATTTTGGTTGTGACATTCAGAATTCATTAGCAGCTTTAAAGTACACAACATTAATTACGCTTTCCATTCCATACACGTTCCTTTGTTTTGGAAAAAACTTCAATAATTATTTCCAAGTCTTAAGCATTATATAATTTGTTTTGTTATGAGTCAAAGTAAGTGAAAGGGTTTCGAATTAATAATTAAATTTGTAAATTACAATTTTTTCTGACGCCTCTAAAAATCTTCAAATTAATTTAGAATAAAGAGATGATAAAAACATTTTAAGGACTACCTTTATATAAATGGACCAAAAATAGAAGGCAATTTTTCCTTTAATACAGACATAGTCTTGTTGATTTTGACTAAAAAACTTTAACAATAGCTCTTGTAAAAGAATTTTGGGATTTAATTTCTAAAGGTAGAGCGCGTGTTTAAATTTTAAATAATCAATTAGTTAATCCCAAGTACATGGTTTGCCTTAAATTGAAAGATTGCGCTCCACCTTTATAGTTTAAATCCCAAAATTCTTTTACAAGAGCTATTGTTAAAGTTTTTGTGTCAAAATTCAACAAGACTATGTCTGTATTAGAGGAAAAATTGCCTTCTATTTTTTGGTCCCATTTATATAAAGGTAGTCCTTAAAATTTTTTTATCATCTTTTTATTTAAATTTTTTAGTACTGCCTACAAAAAGGCAATTGCAACTGATTAGTAATTTAAGTAATTCCTAAGGGAAAATTCGTATCTTTATTTATTTGTTCAAAATAGCAAGATTTAATAGAATTAGTGGAATTTTCGCTGACAACACTGGCGAAAACAACAGAATTCCACCTCGCATCATAACAAGAGAATTCCACCTCGTTTGTCAGCTACTTAATTTGCACAGCTGAAAATCGTGGTGAAATTCGAATACGCCTGAATGTCTAAAAGAATCGTGGTGAAAGTCGCGTACGCCTAAAAGTATACAAGGACGTGCATTAAGTTGGGCATTCAACGTGGAGGAATTCTACAACGCCTGCAACACTCAGGAGGCTAACCATGAAGGTATGGCCTAATCTTCTTCTTCGACTTGTGCGTTACGTTGCTCAAATTTTTTGATCAAACATTGCACTGTCACCGAGTTTTTAAAACTATATTTTAGGTTTCAAGCCTCTAGATATCTAGGAAGTTAGTTAAAAGTCCGATAGCAAAAATTCCCAATTTAAAACTAGTTTTCTAAATATCTCGATCCATGCGCCACCTAGCGGAATTGTTTTGATAAAATATTGCATTGTCACCGAATTCTGACTTACGGCTCAAGTTTCATATCTCCAGCTCACCGGGAAGTTACTCATAAATCGATTGCAAGATTGCCGGCGTTTTTTCAGGGATTTCCGTTTATCTCGATTCGTCTGCCACCTGGCGGCATTTTGTTTTCCACGAATTGTAGTTCCATCGACTCGCAAGCTATGTGCTAAGCTTGAAGTCTCTGGATCACAGAGAAGTTAGTTAAAATGGATCGCAAAATTTCCATTTTAAAATTAATTTTCTGTATATCTCGATCCGTGCACCACCTAGCGGTTTTTTCAGTTGCATTGTAATGTCTCTCAGATCTGAACTATGTTCTAAGTATCAAGTGTCTAGCTCAACGGGAAGTTACCGAAAAAGACTTTTCCGTGGGTCAAAAACTCGTATGGAAATGAGGGGACAAACATGAAAGCGACTTAATATAAAGGTAATAAAAAGACAATTTTCGTTACAAGTATTAACGCGAAGAAAAAGTTATCACAAGAAAAGTAAAAAGTTAACTGATCTGAATTGATTCTGAAAAACTAATTTTATAAGTTTAAAACATGAAAGAAACATTAAAAGTAAATTGTCAATTGTCATCATTGTCAGCTACAGGCCTGCCAAAATACTGCGCTCAGAACCGCCACGGGCTGTCTTCTATGTCCCCAGAACACCATCTACATAATGAGGCGAGAATACTCCCCATCAGGGAGAGAAATGAGATGCTAACCAAACAGTTCCTGTTGATACCCAGAAACCTGGGCATCCCAACAGTCATCTGATTGATGAGCCAGCACCGCCTAGGGACTTAAGGAGTCATCTCGATAAGCATTTTGAGGAAATACGGTACCTGAGAACACAGCCGTATGAAGCAAAAAAACACAAGCAGGTCCTTGGTGAACTCCACAAACAGGCGTCGGACCTTTATGCCAGGAATTGCCCGGTGAATCCAGTACTCAAAAAACAGTACCAAAAACTTGCGGAATAGGAACGCATACTCCCCAGGGAAACGCGAGTCACTCTGGCTCAACTTCGTTCTGGATACTGTAACAGGTTAAACTCTTACATATCCAGAATCAACCCCGACATACAAAAATGTATGCCTCGCTTGCAATGTGTCCCAAATGACCCAACCATCCTTTAATTGTAATGTGGAACCAACGCCTCTAACACCCCTTTCATTATAGTCCCACCCCTGTTGAAACAGCAAGTTTCCTTGGACTCCCGTTAGATGATATTGATGACAATTTGTGATCGGTCGCAACTATTAGGTGGGGCGAAACATTGCTACAACAGCAACAACAACAACGAGCTTACCGCCCGTAAATAAATTAAAAAATCGCTAATCGAACTGCTTACGACCTTAAATTGATCATAAAATTTCCAAAGTAGTTTATTAGATGCAGAAATAACCACTTGCCACTTGAGCCTAATTCTCATCCCTAATGAAAATGCTCAAGATAGTTGTAGGATTCTATCTTCTGTGTGATATAGTTGTGGGTGGGAAAATTGCACGTTCACGTTTTATCTATCTAAAAGGGCTATAAACTCGACTAAGTTCGAGGAATATACGAACAAATCATTTTCATTAAAATACAGTACTTAGTTTCTGTTCTACAACTTTTCCCTAGATTCCTAAACAAGTTGACGTGATGGTATGAGCATCCGGTAATAGCGCATCAGAAAATATTGCATATCTTCAGGCTGATCAGTTTAGTACATTGCGAAGCAGTACTTTCCTTTTTCTTGTCTATCAAAACAAGTTTTTCTGCTCCTGTCATTTTCTCCAAGAACATTTTCATAAAGAAGCCATACCTTGTATTTCTAAAAAGAAATTAACTGTACAGTTTAACTTAGAAATACTTTAGCATAGATGACGTGTAAGAAATAAAACGCCACGGAAGCGTTTTGCTTTTCATTTATTTGTAAAATATTAAGAATTAAGTACATCCTAAAAGTAACTTGATTTATCAGAATTAACAGTATTAACTCAAAAATTAGTAGCACATTCTTTATTTAGACTTACGATTACTTCAAGACTGATTTTTTAATAATGCTTGCTGCACTTCCATAAAATTGTTTTATTACTTAACTAATACAGAACATTTTCAATTAACTCAATAGTTTCATAAATATTAATTCCTTTCAGCTCGTTTCAGATATCACGTAGACGCTCGATTCATCATTGATATGCCATTTATAAGTAATTGGCATAAAAAAATCTAAAGAACATTGCTATTAATTGTACATTCCAAGTTGATATAAAAAAATATACAGTGAGAAATATGTCAAATAACTTAATTATATTTTCGTTTAAAAGGAAAAGGCCCCGGAAATTCGTTTTACCGTCCATTCCGGACAAATAGGAAAATCCAGCTTCAAATGCATGGTTACATTTTCGTACAAATAAAGATGATTTATTCAATACGTATTCCATTTGATAAGTTTTATTTGAAATGATTTAATACAATCACGTTTCTCATCGTATAGTAGCAAAAGGAAGACGTAAGAACTATTTTCAGTTGGTGTTGTTCAGTGTCTACACTCTAGGAACACTAACATTTAGATTCTTTCGTTAATTATTTTTATATGAAGCCTTACATTTCGCTTCCAAAAATGCATTGTTGTGAAAGATCACCCTTTTGCTTTCGAAGGAATTACTCACTTTCTTAACCCCTTGCCAACTCGGATCCCGAGAAGGAGCATAGGAAACACTTTCAGTGTAGGGCTGCGCCGTTGTCTATACATGTATATATAAATGAATGTCCGTTTGTGTGAGGCTTATAGAATCAAAAACTATCCGGTCGATTTTGTTCAAACTTTCACATAAGTTGCGTATACCTCACGCGGTGGATGGTTGCGATCGACGCACAGGGTCTCGAGATATAGGCCGAAACATGGACCCGGATACACCTAGAATGTGTGTGTATTATGGATATCAAATGAAGGCTGTTGCTGAGAGCTCTAAAGTAATTTTCATTGTGATATTCGATTTAGTCGCATCAACCTGGCAAAACTGATAAATATGCAGGCGATGCCGAAATAAAGACATGAATTAATCATAAACAAATACATATTTACATACGTCCTATTCGATTTGCCTGAAATTTGGTATATAAATTTGCCTATATTAGTATTTACGATGCTTTTTCCGGGAAGAAGGCCAGAGACGTGCTGGGACTGGGACTTAGACTGAGACTCGGAGTGGGACTGGGACTGAGACTCGGAATGGGACTGGAACAAAATACATACCACCCTCTGGGACTGGCAATAAGAGATGAAGAATGAGAAAAACTTGAGAGAAGAGAAAAGAGAGAAGGAGACTGACAAAGAGATAGAATGAGACGAAGATGGAGATAGATGAAGCGAAAAATACGGAGGTATGAGTGAATAAAGATTAGGAAAAAGTGGAGAGGGGGAGGGCAGAGTTAGACGTAAAAAGCTTATTAAAATATATGCAGATAGACCAAATTTAGGGCAGATTAGCGTCTGCCGGGTCTGCTAGTTCTTTATAAATTGAAACGCTCGACCTCTTTTCTTCCGGGTAACAGTACAAGTCGATTTCTGGGTTTTAGTAGATTTCTGGTTTTCAAAATTGGTTTTAATTATAAAAGTGTAATTGCGGCCGCTGTGGTGTAGTAGTAGCGTGCTCCGCCTACCACACCGAAGATCATGAGCACCATCAAAATTTAAGAAACAATCAATTAGAAGAAAGTTCTTCTTATCGGGTTTGCCCCTCGGCGGTGTTTGGCAAGCACTCCGAGTGTATTTCTCATCTGCCTTGTATATGCCGTTCGGAGTCGGCATAAAACATGTAGGTCCCGTCACGCTAATTTGTAGGAGAAATTAAAAAGGAGCACGACGCAAATTGGAAGAGAAGCTCGCCCTAAAATCTCTTTGTAGGTTATAACGCCATACATTCATTTTTCTTTTAATTGCCGAAATCAACAGACATAATATTTTTATCGCCAAGTTAGTCACTTCCTTCAATCGATGCTTTCACCAACTAAACTAACAAAATCTCACCTGCGCAGGAAACATTCATTTTACCCCACACACTCATATATCGCAAATACCTAGCCCTAGGCCCTATTAAGTAGTCCGATTGTATTGTTTTACAGCGTTTGCCAAAAAGTATAAATTCAATGTCAAGGTTAGGTGATATTTAATTTAAATTTGTTATTTTTTTCTTTATTCGCTTCGTTGCTTGTCTTTTTATTGCGTTGTTTGTTTAATTTTCCATTCGCTTGTCTTCATTCCCACCACGAGCTGATAACTAAATTTACTTGGAAATTACATATTCAACACCTCAGCGGGTAGCCAAACTTCTCACACATTTACATTTTTGTCGTGCAGTTTTTTTTTATTTATCTGTTTCTTTGTTTATTTTTAATTGTTTTTTTTCTTGTTTATTTTTAACACTCCTTTTTAACTTATCTACACGCTTACTTTCACTCAACGTTTTGTTTTGTCACGTTCTTTTAGCTTGCTTTACTCATTTTTAGAAACCTTTTATAGTTTTGTTTTTATTTTAACCGATGTTTTAAATGGCTTTCAGTTTATTTGGTTTTTTACGAATTTTTGCTCACTTTTAAGAGCGCCCCTTTTGTAAGTATGTATGTGTGAATGCCCGATCGTGTTTTTTTTTGTTTTTGGATCGCAAAAATGTTCTTTCTATTGCGAGTTCGTCGTGGTTTTTGCAGCCAATTTTTTCTTCCGCTTGAGTTTCGGTAAATTGCTAATCGCTCACAGCTTTTTTTGCGCATTGCCGTAAAAAGGTGTGTCGAAATGAGCAGTTAATTTCTGAGTTACTCTGATGGCTTCGAGTTATAGCTTTCGATACCGAAATGATCCCTGCAGTCCTGTACTGATCTCAAAATATCGAAGGCATTATTTTTTATTTTATCCCACAACAGTATCGGAAATGTTCCCTGAACCTACTGTGTTTAAAAATCGAAATTAAAGCTGATATCTTAAACGCCTCCAAGTAGTCCGGAGTGTACGCTGTCAACTTTTTCAAAATTGCTTGAATTTTAGATTGGTATATATCTTTGGTCTACGTCAAATAGACTTAGTTTTAAAGCCAACTTTAAAAATAGTTGTAGGTGAAATGAAAGGTAGGGAGGGGATGTTGCTATTTCTCACATTTTTGTATTTATAATACAATCAGCTGTGCAGCTTCGTAGCCACTCTTTCTTTTTGCTTATGCGACTAACTTTAATAAAAATTTTATGTTAGATTCTCATGAAGCATAACGTAAATTTTGCTTTTTTGAATGTAAACTGTACAAGAAATTTG
Source organism: Eurosta solidaginis (assembly GCA_029619165.1). Lineage (NCBI taxonomy): Eukaryota > Metazoa > Arthropoda > Insecta > Diptera > Tephritidae > Eurosta > Eurosta solidaginis. The sequence goes on from JARSSU010007807.1 coordinate 12,569, forward strand.
TTTCAATGTAAACGCCACATCATTGTTTTATTTTTTATAGCATTAAAAACAAAACCAAAAGGCATTGGGGTTAAATTCTATGCTCAAGCCAAAGTTTTTTAGCAAATTTTTCCCGTAAGATTCTCAAAAGTTTTTAACTTTCTGCCCCTCTTTTTGATACACCTTTTATAAATATTATAAAAAAAATTTCGAATTAAAAGTGAAAAGGAAGCGTTGCTGGATTATATAATAATAATCTCAACAAACCGGCTATAAAATTTAAATTAAAGCGAAATGTTAAATCAAGCAATTAAAAAACGTACACATTTGTTGAATTTTGATCGTTATTTTCGTTTATTTTTATTGGATATTGCAATTAAGCACATTAGCATGTACAAATATTATAATTTATATATAGTATAAAGATGTTGCATGCGCGAACTTCAGTGGAAAGCAGCGGAGCTTCACAAAATTCAAATAGGTCACTTCCACCACACCACAAACTTTAACACAATTTTTAACATAATTTTAGCACACAAAATACATTGATTGGATTTTTAGAGAGTAAAAACTAAAATTCTGAATAGATTAGCTGAATAAAAAATGTACAAAAAATTGTTAAATAATAAATACAGAAAGTGGTAGTTAACACATTCTGCTGTGGTGAGTGGTGAATATGACCTACTAGAGTTTTGTTAAGATTGCTTCACACTATTTTTCGCGCATGTAACATCTTTATTTTTCAAAAATCTTTGGTGTGTATAGCCATTTCCCACATCGGTTGGTTCGCGTGTGTCTGACGTCCGATTTGTGTGTGGCGCTCTGTTTATTTTAAGAAATTTTTGACTAATTTGATCGTTTTTTGTGACGGAAAATGTTGATTGTTTACGATTGTTTTTCATATTTCTCTTTGCTCAAGATCTTCTGTTTACTTGAGATAGGTATTAAGTATTTTATATTTGTATTTATTTACTCTTCTCTTAAGATAGCGCACTCCTTGGAGATTTTAAGTTTCACAAAATTTACTCATACTTAATGTTTTTTTTTCAGTCTGACATCTGGATGTAATGGCATATTTTCACGCCGTTTGGATTTTCATCATTCAATCTGCTGCCGAAGACGCGCTTAAATTCCTATCAAGTAAAGGTAAGTAATAATGTCGGCAATGATAATGCAGTTAGAATGGGCTTAAACATTTCGTTGAACCGTAAGGACTCTTCTACATAGACCACATAGACTGAATGTTTCCATAGTGTTCGCTTGACTAATAAATAAATTTACAATTAAACGCACAAACGCTAACCGGTTAATAATGGAAACCTTGTTTTTTTTGTTTTTGAAATTCACAAGCACTGTTTTCGAAATCAAGTAGGTATTTGCGTTCATGATAAAATTGATACCCTTTCTTAAGCATTGTACATTTTTCAGTGTTATAGCGTTTTCTTTCCTGAAATAAAATGTTGCCTAAGTAAATGGTAAAGCCTTAATAGAGTTACTCCTACCCCAGAAAATGTTCAACATTTATAGAGCATGCAAAGAACATAAATGGCTACCCCGTGTGTTTGCTGATTCTCACAAATGCGCTGTCAATAATAATAACATTCAATAGCAATTATTTCCTTCATTTCAATTTTCCTCGCCTAAAAATATGTGAAGTTACGAAAATAAATTGTCTTAATCAGCTAGTTTAGCAGAGTTGCACTGCCACAACGCCATTTTATGCAGGGTAAAAGTGTAACGCTTTTGCGTTGCGAGGAGCAGGCAACAATTTTCACAAAAGAACGAAATTCCTCGTAAAGGCGTTACCTGTTTTGTAGAACAGAACAAAACATATTTACAACCCTTGCGAGGCGTACAAAAAGTGTAACACTTTTGCCAGAAAAGAAAACGCTATCAGCAATTTCCTTCCATATTAAAATGTGCAGCAACGGAATACCACACGGATTTGCTAGATCGGCAAATACTTAAATATAATTCCTCAACGAATGACAGCGTGGCTTAAGTATAAAACAAAGTTGAGTTGGAGTTCCTAGAAATTTCGTGCGAATACATCTCCATTGGCTCATTTTATTGGAACTTGAGTAGATATGTATGTATGTATGTGGAAGAATTTGTTTGGGATGTTCATTGTTCTGAATTTTTTGCTTGCGTTTTTTTATTTCAATTCGTCATATAACTCGAGCATTCAGCATCAGTCAATATTGAAAGGCGATTCTTTTGGAGCTTTTGTTTGTTTCATTCATAATTATTATTTTGAACATCTGGTGAGATTTCTTAGAAATTCTTCTTGTTTGTCTACCCCTGGTACTGTTTATGCTTCTTCGTAGAGCTATCCGTTAACTCTCAGGTGACTGAAATTGCATAACAAATATTTTCTTAGTAATTTTCGTGTAAATACTTCATCTGTATATGTTTGTACAAATTTTATTTTTTTCTTGGGAATCCTTGATGTAGGAAACTTTGTACATATTTTTCAAAGCATATTTATAAACGAATTTGAAACCGCATTGAAAACTCTACGCAATTAACTTCAAACCCATTTTCAAATCTGTCATTATATTTTCAATTCGGTGAAAAAAAACATATAACGCTGATAAATAAGATTTCTCAGGAAAAAAATGTGAAAATGTGGCGTACTAGTTGTTTTTGCGGCATCTAACTAGAATACACCCAGGGGTTGAAGTTAAACCACAATTGAAATAATTATTTTTTTTCCGGCTTTTTGAGAATTTCGTCTGGCTCTTATCGGTAATAGCCGATACTGACAAGTTAAAAAATCGATAACACGTCGATAACAAATTTGTAACACTCCGATGACTTTAAGATGACAAATCGATTACTCCTTGATATTATATCGATAATTTTTGATACATTCTCCGATAACTTTTGATTACAAATAAGTAACCTGATAACAAATCGATTACTTCTTGATAATATATCTAAACAATTTCTACAAATAATTGATAGTAAATCGTTAAATTTCGATCACAAACCAACAACTCGTCTGTAAAAATCGCTAACTTATTTATAAACTGTATTATCGATAGAAAATGTATAACACTTCAATAACAAATCTATGACTCCTCTTTAGCTCGTCGATAACATGCCTATAAAAAACTAAAAATTCGTCGATATCTCATCGGTTACAAACCATTAACACTTCGATAACAAATTCAAAACACGCCGTCCGGTTTCGGTTTTGCCTTCGGTTTTGACTTCTTTCCTTTACTTTGCTGTATTTTCCTTGCCTTACCTGAACTTAATTTGTTCCCACATTACGCTACAGTGTAGTGCCTGTTCCCTCAAATATCATACCACTTCCAAAGACTATGCGTCCGCCTACGCTTATCTTAGGCTTACATTCTACATTACCCCATACTCTAACGAACGATCTTTACACATCAATAACTTAGTGTAATTTGCAATAATGCATACGAGTATCATTCTTACGTGTACGTAAAACCAAATATCCCCGTTTTGTCTTCATTCAACGTTCTCTAACGCCTTCCCAATTGAAACATTCCAACATTTGCAAAATCACTTATATTACTTTTGAATATTTTATGATTGTTTTTACATTTTGTTTTGAATTTCTTTTGTGTTTGTTCGAGTTGCATGCAACATTAAATTAAATTTCAAGAGCCACCACCACCACCACAGCCTAAGTGAAACAGCAAAACTTTTTCTGACATCACATTGGCAATGGCATTGAACAAAAATTTACTTACCTTTAAGTGCCTTTTGTTTCTTCCTTCGCTTTTGTCTGTCCTCTTTGTTATTGATGCTATTTCATACACTGAAAGAAATGGTGCTAGTAAAATCAACAAATCGGTTCTGTTGTTCTTGACTTAACGGAGATTCGGTGAAATTGATCGAATTATAGTTAATTCGACCGAGTTCTTTGTCAAGTGAACAAATTAGTTTAGTCATTTCAACAGAAGAGAAATTGTCGCTCTTAAGTTAACAAAATTCTGAAAATTGACAGATTCCTAATCAATCTAACTGATTTTTTTGTTAACACAACTGATCTCACTGGCCATTTCAACAGCGATCAACAGTTAATACATGAGCAAATTTCAAAGAGAATTTTACGCTCACTGCGCTCTCTACTTTGTATGTATGCTGTGTACTATATGTATGCACATATTTACGTATGTATATGGCGGCCGCCGTGGTGTGATGGTAGCGTGCTCCGCCGGGGTCGCCCCTCGGCACTGTTCGTCAAGCACGCCGAGTGTATTTCTGCCATGAAAAGATCTCAGTGAAAATTCATCTGCCTTGCAAATGCCTCAACATAGGTACTTTCGTACAAAGCTGTCGCTTTTTTTATAAGCTTTTATTTACTTTCACTTTTGTTGTCTGTAATGGAATCTTGCAAGTTAAATTTGATACACTTCCCGGTGTCCGATTGAGCTGAAATTTTGCACACATGTATAACTCCGATGACAATGCAATATTACTTTGTTAGAATTTGATAAATTAATCGATAACACAGTTATCGGTAAAGATTTGTATTTACTTTGGCATAACAGCCTAAGTCCCATACAAACACGCCGGTACCTATCCGTGGATTGTGATATTTGGACGTGGTGAATCACGTGTCACGCGTGGTGAATCTCATCGCTTGCGAAAAGCGGAGACACAACCCTCTGTTGTATTTCTGTGTATAACCAACATAGCTGAATTTTTAAGGCTGTTTAACCCTGTAATCTTTTCTGTAATTTATTTTGCTTTGGAAAAATTACCTATTTGAAAAAAGCTGGCTGAAAAATATTGGCATAACAGCTTAAGTTAAATCAAGAATGGAAAATCTTTGGAAGATTTGAGCAGATGTGGCAATTTCGCGCGTCCGTTGAACGAAATATTGACAATCTGCTGATCATCGCTAAGAAATTAGCGACATTCCATCAACTAAGCAGCACTTTAGCAATACTACTGTTATTATTTGGCCGCTCAAACACACAAATATTAATTGTGCATTAAATCTAAAATATACAAATACACCATAATAATTTACACGGCCAAAGCCATAATAATTCACACGGGTCATCAATTCTTTCTCTGATTCAAAATCTGAACTACCAGCGCTACCGTCAACAGCTCAGTGTCATCACTGCCAGTAGCGCCAATAACACCAAACTCGTGCCTGACACACAAAAGTCGTTTCACTCAATAGCGCAAGTAAATGTACTACGCACTCACTACTAAGTAGCGTCAAAATTCGCTTGGAGTCATTTCGTCAATGAGCTACCATTGAGCTGGCACCGCATTGGCGCTGGCGCCATGCAATTTACATCACTAAAATTGCGCGAATGCCCAGGCTCATGACTTCAATACTTATATTTACTATGCTTTAAACTTTGAATACACCTCTGAAGTTGCTGCGCATAAAATGTGTACTAATAAATTCCAATCCGCATTATACGCAGATGTAACTGAAATATGTGTTTTTGTTTCACCTCCTTTACTTATATTTAAAGCTTTTCTAAGAACAAGCTTCTATTACTTGTTAATAAAACGAACTAAAAAGTAAAAAATAAAATTAAAGAAAAAAAACTTTTTTAAAAATAAGCTTTTATTATTTTGGTTAATAAAATTAACTAAAAAGTAAACAATAAATTGACTCTAAAGAAATATAACACTTTATAAGTTCATTGTAAGATTAAACGATAATTAGGCTTTTTCGTCTGCGACAAAAAAATTCTATATTGTACATAATTATATATTTTTAACATTAAAACTTTACACCTAAATTATTAAATCTTACAGTTTATATCACAGTTCTAATTGTTCTAATAAAAGCGTGTTTACATTGCGATAGCAAGAAAAGGAGATCCTAAATGTTCTTAATTATACCATCAAATTTAACACGCTTTTTATTAGAACAATTAGGACTGTGATATAAACTGTAAGATTTAATAATTTAGGTGTAAAGTTTTAATGTTAAAAATATATAATTATGTACAATATAGAATTTTTTTGTCGCAGACGAAAAAGCCTAATTATCGTTTAAGCTTACAATGAACTTATAAAGTGTTATATTTCTTTAGAGTCAATTTATTGTTTACTTTTTAGTTAATTTTATTAACCAAAATAATAAAAGCTTATTTTAAAAAAGTTTTTTTTTCTTTAATTTTATTTATTCATTTGACTACTAAAACGGTCAATTACGAATCAACGATTTGTGCGCAGTTGATTCAACATCTTGTTGCGATGGATAAAAATTTACAGAAATTTCGGTTGAATTGACCCGTATTTCGGTTGATTTTACCAGTCTTTTTCTTTCAGTGTACGCATTTAAATAAAACAATATATATGATGGATATGTACTACACACTGTAAAAATGTTTGCATGGAAATGTTAGGATGATAAAACGAAGCATTTTTTGGAGAACCAATGCATGTTTAGAACCGTTTTGATCCCGTTTTATTTATTCTTTGGGATGCGTTGAGTATAATGTTGTCGAGCCCCATAAGGTCCCCCTTAGTTAGTTGGGGATTTTTTCTGAAAAACTCGTACTGTTTTCCTCAGGACTGTATTAGGTTTGATTTTGGGATCCTAACTAAACCGAAACCTTTATCAAATACAACTTTATTAAAGATCAAACGCTCATTGAATTAAAAAAAAATAACACGAAAATTCAGTCAAATGCTTATTTGTGCTTGGTGTTTTTGGTGTTGATCAGCAGACAACAAAATAATACAATTCAATTTTGTTCATGCGTTGTTTTATATGTTTTGAAATCCCTGCCAAAACGGGTATAATGCCACATCATGACTCTCTTACCTGTTGATGTCTTAAGCAGATTGACGCGTAAATTTTTGTTTTGCTTATGAAAACACAAAACGAAAAAAGTATTCAAGTTACCGTCATTGTTCAAACCGTTGAAAATAGTTTTTAGAAACAGTGTGAGCAAAATACTTTTCTCGTTGGCTGACTGCCATAACATTTGCAAATTGTATTGAATTTATAAATATTTAATTCGTTTTCCAATGCACAGTCAAAATGGAGGGAAATGCAAAATAATAGCATTTGTGCTGTTGATGTTGCTGAAAAAAAATTATAATAATATGTAAAATAGAAATAATATGAAAGTACTGATCCGCTGCAGCTGTACAACTGATTTTAAGGCAGGATAAAAAAGTTAAGGAATGTCAGAATGTAAAGTCACAGCATTCCCTACGGAAATGGCAGGTAGCCTTGGGTTTGGCTGGCCAAACTTATCGTAGCTCATGCCGGCTTTTCTACTACAACAATCTCTTCAGCCGCTGTCGACTGTCTGGCGGGCAGCCTTTGATGCAAGAATTCAATTTTCTTTTGTTTGCTGCTAGAGATTCTAAAGCATATTTCTTAATTCGCCTTTCAATTCTTTTCGTTCATTTTGTATCGAATTTTTTCGTCTTTAAACTTTTCCTCGCTTGGGCATGCTCTGATGTATATTTTTGTATGTGTGTATTATGTAATGTTATTTGGAATTATCCTGCAATACGGGAAATAAATACATTTCGTGCTTATTAAACTTTTCCTTAGTTTTCGATTGTGCAGCAGATCAGCTTTTGCCTTTGTATAGCTTGCAGTACATTAAGTTATTACGATTTTGTTGCAATATTTAGATGTTTCTCTAGACAATTTTTTGTGCTCTCGTGCCCGCTGCAAGAAATATATGCAATTACAAAAATGTGCACAACAAAGTTATTTGATTATATTGAAATTCCACTGAGGGAGCAACTTTGATTAGTTTTATGCAATCGAAAATAAAAAGTTCGTTCCTTATTTGTTCGGATTTAACTTAATTTTTAAATGCACATTTTTGTTTGTTAATTTTTTCATTTCTAAATATGCGCCATATGTCGTTGCTTTATAGCCTCGAGCATTTTGTTTTCACTTATTATTTGCTGACTTCTCTTTATTTACCTAATTAGCATATTTGTAAACACCTCTGTTTTCCATATAACCCAATTAGTAGCGGCAAGTCAACTCATGTATTTATCATTATTCCTTCTAAAATTCGGGTTCTCTAAATTTTGTGTGCTAATTAAATTTGAAAACTCATGTAAAGGGTTGAATTGCAATAAGTTAACTGTTGATTTTGGTTATTGCGCGCTTATCCTCTCGTAACATCATCTGTCATCATTTCTTCTTTACTTTGTTCAACTTTCGACTTAAGTTAAATACAGAAAAAGGGTTATGCAGGCAATCCTTCATTGGTAATAATTAGAACAGTTGAATTTGAAGAGATAATTGTTTTATGTTTATTCGATATAAGTTTCCACTTTGCTATGATATATCTTTAATTTTTTGTTACTGCAATACGTTTTTTTCCTACAAAACCTTTTTATTGATAGATTGATATATTAAATGCACAGTTCTGCATTCTAAAACTAAACAACTATTAGAATAGTTCAGGAACATCCTCTACATATCGACATCAGAGTGGAAGAATCCCTTCATCTGGATTGCCGACTAGAAATTTATCTCGGAAAAACGCTGAAGATCGCCCTGTATCTGGATGTTGCAGAGCATATTCTACTTCAAAATTTAGTCCCAAATCGCACCTAGACATATTCGTGGACCTGTGATTTTGTCACAGCGACACATCGATTACAGAAACAGCTTGGAAGGGATCGCCGTGACTGACTGCCAACGACGCGATCTGTTTACCGTTCCCAATCAGACTTACCAATTATAGGGATCAAAGACTCAAACACAACTTCCTTCACAGAAAGAATTCGCTGCGATGCTAACGAATGTTTGGCAAAATAGCCAAAATCTCTGTTTTGTTTGTGAATACAAGAAGTGAACTAAAATACAACTTTTTTACGCACAAGTACATAATTTCAAGCTCATCTCAATTCCCTGACTTCAAGTATAGATTTGAACATTTAAAAAACTATCCTGAAAAGCAATGAAAAATCACTTTGGATTTTATGGCTTGTGGTAAAAAAAATGTCTCAGTAACAGTAATGTTATATACAAGTCAATGCGATATCTATTAGTGGATATTGTGTACTGGGATTTGGGTCAGATTGCCATTGTATCATTGTTCAGTCACAGCCACGGATAAATACCGCTATGACTGAAAGGACACAATAGTAGAATAGTAGATCTGCCAACTCAATCGTCTCATCGCGGTGCAGATAATACAAAAAACAAGTTTTTATACACTATTTTCATAAAGAGTAGGGTACCTAATTCATTTATTGGGCCAGGGCGTATGGTGAAGTTGAAAGTGCTGAACCGAAAAATGTTTATTTTAGACCGATACTTAGGTTATAGAGAGGCCCATTGCAATGCCATAGAAGGTCTCAGCTACCGTGGTTGGGACCAAATGGTACTTGTGCTCGCACGTAGCTTAAAAGAGACGCATGATGAATGCCTAGCGGCCATACCTTTTTGTCGTTAACTACAGGTCTAGAGTTAGCGGCATTTGGCATGTCCGCTGAGTCAAACGATATCCTATCTTTGCGAAACAAGCGCTAAATGATGTACTAGCTAGTATTCAGTAACTGTCGAGCTTCCCAATGTATGACTTTTTCATCATATATTGATATGAAGAAAGTGTATAATTCCGAAACTACTCTACTATCTGAATGACGCGCCAGCCCTGACTCCGCCGATAGCTCAACATATCATAATGTAGACGAGCTCCTAACTCTTTTTGGAGATCTGACAGAACGTTGTAGAGGCTCGTAGATTTGTAAGTGCGGCATCAGGAAGACATACACACTGCTACTCTTCATGCGAGAAGCAGAGATTAGCTTTTCAAATTTGTCTATGCAATCGATCGATCGGTGATTGGAACTCTGAAATGTTTTGTTTCCAAGAACACTACGAACTGCGCCGGCTACTACATTTCAGCAGTCAGTGTCATCGGTGCAACGACAACGAACAACTCAGCATTGCCAAGAAATCAGAAAATTGTTAATTGAATAAAATTTGTGTAGTAGAGCAACAATAAACTAAATACAAAGTGATGGTACGATGTAGCATATCAAGCAGACTTCATGTTTGGTGCGGTGAGCGACACCATACGCAGAGCGCTATCCACTCACACATCAGTCAAGCAGCAAAGTTAGTAATAGCCTCTGAGGTAGCGATCGAAAGCAGCAAAACAATAACATCACTACTGGACGGCATGCTAGCGTGTTGACAACACGTGCAAGCTATCTCCGCGCTGGTTGG
>JARSSU010007808.1:0-32147 GCA_029619165.1 Eurosta solidaginis
CTTTGTCTTGGGTGGCAAGAATGCTAGCCTTGGCCCATGATATTGCCGACTTATTCTCAGACTTTTCAAATCGACCCTATTCGTCAACCTGTACCCAACCGGTATTATCCTTTCTAAATAGTTTAGTTCTAACTGTATTCTCAATCCAGTCATTGAAGTGCACTGTACTTCAGAGTTTTTTTTAGCTCTGAACCGATTTTTCTCACAGAGGTCCGATGTATTTTCTGGCTTGTGCTTTAAGTTCTGGCTGTGAGCCCCTCCTTAACAGAACCGATCGTAAAATTGTTTAATTTTATCTTGCAATCGCGTCATTTCCATCACTTTGGAAACAGTAGTTTATCATCCTCTGCACAAAAAAGGTAGTAGATCTAATATTTAAATATAGGTGAATTTCTAAGCTTTCAGCTATTCCTAAAACCTTTGAACAATAATTACCTGGTCAGCTTCAACATTCGTGTACTTCCATATTATCACCCTTCAGCATGGTTTGTGAGATTGTATATCAACACCCAAACCTTCTTGAGTTTACCTCTTTAGTTCGGGATCGTTTTTTTGGCTAGAAAGCAAACAGATGTGATTTTATACGGATTTTAGTAAAGCTTTTGATTCAATGCATCACGAACTTCCGATTCCTCCCGAGAATCTGACTTCATGGATCTCAAGCTATCTTTCTAATAGAACCCAAAAGGTGGTTTATAAAAATATTATTTCAAAATCAATTAGTGTTCCTCTGGTGTACCTCAGGGCAGGCATTTAGCCCATTGCTTTTTTCTGTTTTTATTAATGATCTGCACAGATTTTGAATCATTCACGAGCTCTAATGTATGCCGATGATGTAACATTTGCTATACATGCTTGCCTTCGGATTTAACTCGCTCAAATCTACTTTAGGTTGATTTGGACTCATTTCAACGTTAGTGTACAATAAATGCATTAGTTCTAAACTGTTTCCAATGTAAGTTCATGACTTTCATCGCGTGAAGCTGTCCTGTCATCTTATGCACTTTATGGCACTCTTATGGAGCGTATATCTTCAATTAACGATTTAGGGGTTCTGTTTGACTCGAAACTGAGCTTCAATTCACATATTTCAGCTATTAATAATAAAGCAATGGGTACTCTTGGTTTTGTTAAATGCTGGCTAAGGAGTTCAAGGATCCGTATCTGACCAAAGTCCTCTACACTTCGCTGGTCCGCCCAATACTTGAGTATTGCTCGTGTGTTTTGGAGTTCATTATATATTACTCATATAAAGCGTATTGAGTATGTGCAGAAACAATTTTTAATTTTTGCTCTACGGGTCTTTAACTGGGACTCAAATCTTCATCTTCGTCTTATAGAAGTAGACTTCTTCTCATTGATTTGCCAACTCTGGAAAATCGTAGAATTTTACTCGGGTTAATGTTCCTGCAAAAGCTAATTCTAGGTGAGGTTGAACTCCTCTGAGCTGCTACGCCGATTGAACTTTGTAGTTCCTGCTAGGGTGTCCAGACACTACGTGCCCTTACATTACCCCTGTGTCGTATAAATTTTGGCCAAAAATTATCCTATACGTGTTTGGTGCTCGTACTATAACGACTTCTATAATAACATTAGCATCGAATGTTCGTTTGTTGCCTTACGCAATGCTATACTTTTCAGTCTCAACTGATATCTTAAAGTTTACTTGTTTAATTTGTAATGATAGTTTAATTTTAGTTCTTGTTCAACGGTAAACAAAATTGTAAATTTTTTAATTAATTCCATTTTTAATTCTATACTTGTATATATTTTTACGCTATCTTTTTTTATGTTACTTTCCTTTGTATTTTGTTAGTTGACTTTATATAATTAAGAAATAAATAAAAAAATAAATAAAAAAATAAATAAAAAATTTTGATTACACATTTTTTTCAGTGCTATATGTTTTTGAATAATTTTTAGTTGTGAAATTGTTAGTGTAAATCTTTTTTATCATACACAAGTGCCTAAGATTCATGCGGGAGTGCTTTTTCTTGGCACTTTCATAAGAAATTCAAGCATTTTCATATGATTCGAAATTATATATGAGGGCATATGGGGAGTGCTATGAAAATTTTTTTTATATTCAATGAATTTGAATCTGTGTCTATGATTCAGGGCAAAACAAAAACAAAAGTTCTTCAAGTGTACAGGGGTTGAGCAGCTCTGATTTTAAAGATCCCGCATATAGTTATAGCGGGAATGGAAGTGAGAGTGGGAGTTCGATTGAGAGTGGAAGTTCGAGCGAACGTGGGAGTGAGTTGCAGTGGGAGTAGAATGGGAATGGGAGTTAGAGTGAGTGTGCAAGTGTGAGTGATAGTGGGAGAGCGATAAATGAATAAGGAGGGGACAAGAATAAGAAGAACAAGTAAGGAAGGTTAAGTTCGGGTGTAACCGAACATTACATACTCAGTTGAGAGCTATGGTGACAACATAAGGAAAATAACCATGTAGGAAAATGAACCGAGGGAAACCCTGGAATGTGTTTGTATGACATGTGTATCAAATGAAAGGCATTAAAGAGTATTTTATGAGGGAGTGGGCCATAGTTCTATAGGTGGACGCCATTTAGGGATATAGCCATAAAGGTGGATCAGGGTTGACTCTAGAATGCGTTTGTACGATATGGGTATCAAATGAAAGGTATTAATGAGTATTTTAAAAGGGCGTGGACCTAAGTACTATAGATGGACGCCTTTTCGAGATATCGCCGTAAAGATGGACCAGGGGTGACTCTAGAATGCGTTTGTACGATATGGGTATCAAATGAAAGGTGTTAATGAGCATTTTAAAAGGGAGTAATCCTTAGTTCCATAGGTGGACGCCGTTTCGAGATATCGCCATAAAGGTGGACCAGGGGTGACCCTAGAATTTGTTTGCACAATATGGGCATCAAACGAAAGGTGCTAATGAGTATTTTAAAAGGGAGTGGGCCTTAGTTCTATAGGTGGACGCCGTTTCGAGATATCGCCATAAAGGTGGGCCAGGGGTGACTCTAGAATTCGTTTGTGCAATATGGGTATCAAACGAAAGGAGTTAATGAGTATTTTAAGAGGGAGTGGGCCTTAGTTCTATAGGTGGACGCATTTTCGAGGTATCGCAATAAAGGTGGACCAGGGGTGACTCTAGACTTTGTTTGTACGATATGGGTATAAAATGAAAGGTGTTAATGAGTATTTTTAAAAGGGAGTGGGCCTTCGTTTTATAGGTGTTCGCCTTTTCGAGATATCGCCATAAAGGTGGACCAGGGGTGACTTTAGAATTTGTTTGTATGATATGGGTATCAAATGAAAGGTGTTAATGATTATTTTAAAAGGGCGTGGGGCTTAGTTCTATAGGTGGACCCCTTTTCGAGATATCGCCATAAAGGTGGACCAGGGGTGACTCTAGAATTCGTTTGTGCAATATGGGTATCAAACGAAAGGAGTTAATGAGTATTTTAAGAGGGAGTGGCCCTTAGTTCTATAGGTGGACGCCTTTTCGAGATATCGCCATAAAGATGGACCAGGTGTGACTCTAGAATGCGTTTTGTACGATATGGGTATCAAATGAAAGGTGTTAATGAGTATTTTAAAAGGGAGTAATCCTTAGTTCCATAGGTGGACGCCGTTTCGAGATATCGCCATAAAGGTGGACCAGGGGTGACCCTAGAATTCGTTTGTGCAATATGGGTATCAAACGAAAGGAGTTAATGAGTATTTTAAGAGGGAGTGGGCCTTTCTGGACCAGGGGTGACTCTAGACTTTGTTTGTACGATATGGGTATCAAATGAAAGGTGTTAATGAGTATTTTTAAAAGGGAGTGGGCCTTCGTTCTATAGGTGTTCGCCTTTTCGAAATATCGCCATAAAGGTGGACCAGGGGTGACTCTAGAATGAGTTTGTACGATATGGGTATCAAATTAAAGGTATTAATGAGGGTTTTAAAAGGGAGTGGTGGTGTTGTATATGTGAAGGCGTTTTCCAGATATCGACCAAAACGTGGACCAGGGTGACCCAGAACATCATCTGTTGGATACCGCTAATTTATTTATATATGTAATACCTGCCAAGATTTTAAGGGTTTTTTATTTCGCCCTGCAGAACTTTTTCATTTTCTTCTACTTAATATGGTAGGTGTCACAACCATTTTATAAAGTTTTTTCTAAAGTTATATTTCGCGTCAATAAAACAATCCAATTACCTTACCATATTTCATCCCTTTTTTCGTATTTGGTATAGAATTATGGCATTTTTTTCATTTTTCGTAATTTTCGATATGGAAAAAGTGGGCGTGGTCATAGTCGGATTTCGTTCATTTTTCATACCAAGATTAAGTGAGTTCAGATAAGTACGTGAACTGCGTTTAGTAAAGATATATCGATTTTTGCTCAAGTTATCGTGTTAACGGCCATGCGGAAGGACAGACGGACGACTGTGTATAAAAACTGGGCGTGGCATCAACCGATTTCGCCCATTTTCACAGAAAACAGTTAGCGCCATAAAATCTATGCCCCTACCAAATTTCAAAAGGATTGGTTAATTTTGTTCGACTTATGGCGTTAAAAGTATCCTAGACAAATTAAATGAAAAAGGGCGGAGCCACGCCCATTTTTAAATTTTCTTTTATTTTTGTATTTTGTTGCACCATATCATTACTGGAGTTGAATCTTGACATAATTTACTTATATACTGTAAAGATATTAAATTTTTTGTTAAAATTTTACTTTTAAAAAAAATTTTTTTTAAAAGTGGGCGTGGTCCTTCTCCGATTTTGCTAATTTTTATTAAGCGTACATATAGTAATAAGAGTAACGTTCCTGCCAAATTTCATCATGATATCTTCAACGACTGCCAAATTACAGCTTGCAAAAGTTTTAAATTACCTTCTTTTAAAAGTGGGCGGTGCCACGCCCATTGTCCAAAATTTTACTAATTTTCTATTTTGCGTCATAAGTTCAACTCATCTACCAAGTTTCGTCGCTTTATCGGTCTTTTGTAATGAATTATCGCACTTTTTCCGTTTTTCGAAATTTTCGATATCGAAAAAGTGGGCGTGGTTATAGTCCGATATCGTTCATTTTAAATAGCGATCTGAGATGAGTGCTCAGGAACCCACATACCAAATTTCATCAAGATACCTCAAAATTTACTCAAGTTATCGTGTTAACGGACGGACGGACATGGCTCAATCAAATTTTTGTTTCGATCCTGATTATTTTGATATATGGAAGTCTATATCTATCTCGATTCCTTTATATATGTACAACCAACCGTTATCCAATCAAACTTAATATACTCTGTGAGCTCTGCTCAACTGAGTATAAAAATAGAGGATAAGGTAAATGGCAATAGTATAGAGAGAGAAGAGGAGAAGCAATATCCGCTTTTTAATATAGGCAAACCAATTTTCGGACAGGGCAGAGTCTGAAAAGGTTTAAAAATAGAAACCTGCTTTTGAATTATTTGTATTTTATTTTTCAATATAAATTTTTTTAGCCTGATGCATGGCTGAATGATACAAGGTGGCAGCATGGGACAGCTGATTATAAACTTTTTTTTATTTGATTTGATACATCAACTTCCGGCGCAGTACGATTTTGACATTTGCCATTCGAATTTACAAAAACAAAGTACATTGAATTTTTATTTATGTTTGTAGGTTTATAACCATGCTGCCTCCTTGTATCGTTCCGCCATGGCCTGATGCGTATTTTAATTGAATGGTTTTTCTTAGCACGTTCAGGTGTGATATATTTTAAATATATTGGCATCGGAAATTAATATGAGAGCAAAGTGAATTTATGATTTTCCATGGAATGCATCTCATAAATAATATCTTCATTATGACTTATGACTGCGCTATTCAGGTTGAAAAACTAGTAACATAATGATATATTCTATAGGTTAAACCAATAAGTTTAGAATCATGAGGCGCATTCCTATGAAAACACTCTCAGGAGCTCGTGTTCTTATCAAATTATTCTAACAGCGTTAAAGAATCTACATCATTTACTTCAATATTATTAAGGATAATCATTTTAACGTTTATATATACGAAATTCTGTAACTAAAGCATATAAGAACACTGTTAGATAAAAAGTGTTGAAATTTTAAAAACATAAGCTGGTCTTTTTCTTATAGAAATGTTTTCTCTGATCGTGAAAAGCTACGGGCTTAAGTCTTCTATAAAATTTACACAATTTCTCTAAATGAATTCCCATTCAACTTGTGACTGTTTTTTTACGAGCTCGTTAACTTACGAGGTTGGCATGATTTACGATTCATATAAGCATCATAAAGAAAACCCTCATTATTTTTGTAAACTTTGTTAGCTAAAATTTAAAAATTATCATTATTATTTTATGAGAAATAAGTATATTTTTTTTCATTTAAAAGCCTCCATAACTCTCTGCAACTGGCCGGTCAAAAAAGACATCACATAAACTGAATATGTCCATACTGTTACGAGAATTTGTTTCACGACCAAACGGAAAACCCCCAATTAGGGACCAGGACTTTTGTTATAAAATAACTCAGTCTGGAAATACTAGAAGTTCTCTAAGACCTAGTTTAAAAGCTTCCGGGAAATATGGCAACTCTGCCGCTCCTAGTAGCTGGAGACTTGATTTCGCGAGCGCAGGACATGAACGGAGAACATCTATCAACTAGGCCTAACGTATATCTAATCATGTGTCCGCTACAATTAAGTCAAATATAAAAGTAATTCTAAGGAAATTCAAATTGTTTAACGCATTTACGCAAATGGTTTTTTAATTCAATTCTAATTCATTTATTGAATTTAATACTTTAAAACTAACAATTGCAATTTCAAGGCTGATATTTCAAATAGCAAATATGATAATTTTAAAAGATAAATAATTCCACAATGGAAAGAAAATTTGATTGAATGAAACTTGATTAGTTAAGTTGAAGAATAGAGCTCGGGATTTAATCCGTCTTGCGACTGCACAACGGCTAGGTGGGGTTAGAGAACCAATATAACGCGAGTATGATGGAGACCGCGCAAGGGTTAGACGGAGTTAGGGGATTATACAGTGCAAGTGCTACCTCGTATGATTTATATTTAATGATATAACTTACGGTTGTGGGTGAATACTTCCTTTTCTTTTTCCTGGAGTTGGATATGGCGTAGGTGATGATGCTCGTATTCGCTCCGTAATTGATGATCCGATGAAAATTTGATAAACGTAGATGATATTGGTGGATGATATGTGTTTAGTGTTCCACGTAAAAAAGAGAGTGAGATAATGCATCGAACTTGTATTTATGGGGTTATGTTTGGGGTATGGGGTTAGGTGACAAAAGGTCAATTAAGGACAGGAATATCATTTGCTATTTAAGTGAGCACAACTCACTTAAACACAAATAATTGTATAATATTCCCATTTACCAGTTTTTCCCCACGTGAATTTTCTTTTTTTTAAGCTTTTCTCTTTCTCTTACTCCCAGTGTTTTTATTTCTTTTTTTGCTTCTTTTTTTCTTCCCCTTCTTCCTTTCTCCCGTTCCAGCTCTACCTTACATTCTCTCCATGCTCTTTAAATGTTCCACTTCTATTCTACCCCTTTTCCTTTCCAAGTTTTCTTGCTTCACTTCGCCTATCTCATTTTCTCCCCCACTCTTACACTTTCTCTCTCCTTCTATTTCCCACTATCCCTTCACATACTTTCTCAATCTTGTATACAGTTTTTTAATTAAGATACATGTACCCGCATTTTGTCAAATACTAATCTTCAGCTTTAAAAGATTTCCCAATTTCTTTTTACTTCCCTTACCCTTGTTTTTCTCCCCCTTTTCAATAATTTTAATGAAACAAAAACTAAATTTATCCCCAAACAGAGTTCTAATGAATTGCGATTTTGAAATTTCAGCAATAGACAATATAAAGAATCTGTTTTATCTAGATAGACCCTCTAGGCCCAAAAGCATACTCACAAGCTTTTACATTATTGTTCTTTAATTTTTTATACCTACGAAACCCGAACTAGTATTTTAAAATCGTCTGGTATTTGTAAAGCTTAATTAAATTCAGTAAGCTGGAATCCGATAATCTATATAACCTTGACGAAAAGCCAAAAGTTATGAAAAATATCCATTCCTAACCTTATAGCTTAAAAGTAAACAGATAAATTTACCGAGTTTTAATTCAAAAAAATTCTTAACTTA
Source organism: Eurosta solidaginis (assembly GCA_029619165.1). Taxonomy (NCBI): domain Eukaryota; kingdom Metazoa; phylum Arthropoda; class Insecta; order Diptera; family Tephritidae; genus Eurosta; species Eurosta solidaginis. The sequence goes on from JARSSU010007808.1 coordinate 8,166, forward strand.
GTATCAATTTACCAAAATTTGTTATTATGTAAATAAATGATACCTGTTGTTGTCATTTTAACCTAATTTTATACTTTATTCCCCAACATACCCAATTTTCCACTAATAATTAGCAGAAAAAGCTTCCTTGACAGCTTAGAGCAAGAAGAACATTATCCAAAATACTATTTACACCCTTTAAATACTTTTGAATTAATTTAATTACAGACAATTGGGTTCACAAAGCAATGGTAAATTGCGGTAGGTATGGCTCACATACACACACATATATGCATGAATGTATGATGTGCATGTATGCTACAATGCGGAAATACCCAACTGAACAAAAATTTTGTCGAAGTCTGAAGCGCATCTCATACAAATGTGTATGTACATTAAGCCGTTCGTTATATTTACTTTTTTGCAATGCCGGGTGAAATAAATCATTCAAAATTTCACTCGAATTGGATAGCTCTTTGAACTGCCACGTTGTATTTGAAAACTTTCAAAAACAAAATACATACTTTCATCGGTTTATATAAAATAATTGATAATCGCTAATTTGTTAATCATTTACTATGTGAAAAAACTTACAAAAATATATTATTAAGGAGAAAATCAGTAAAATTTTATTGGGTCTTTGATTTCGCGAAATTATTGACTTTACTCAAAAAATCTCCAGTTTTTATATGGAACGGCGAAAACGATTGTCACGTCACTACCGATTTTTTTCGCCCTAACATCCCGCCAATAAATGTTTTTCAATCAGACGAACAGTTTATGACCTATTTCTAGGCTTATGCATGATTCAAATATTCGTGTGGGTTTTATGTATCAACATTGCGATTGATTTATGTCATTTTACTAAATTCGCTATAACTTTGCCATTTTTAACCTATTTGTTTACTGATTGAACAAATATGATCTGGAATTGATTAGCCTTAAATATTTCAAATATAAATATAAATGTTTAACAAATTACTGTTACACTCTGAATGTATATGGTTTTAAAAATTTTCAATTACAGCGTGGTAGTTATAAGAGTTATCCAATTCGGTTCAAATTTCGCACAGCTTATTTTCAGATTATAATTATTATGATATTCTGCCCGGCAAAGCAAACATTTTTTTTAATGAGCAGCGTAATGTACATATGTATGTTGTGTGTATTTACGTTGCGATGGCACAGGCATGAGTTTGAACTTTCGTTTTGTTTCGAAAAAGTTCGCTATTTTAGTGGGACATGTTAATTTTTCCCTTTTTATATTAACATTTGTACATGCCCAGCAACCATTTTTGATAAATTTAAAAATTGAAGGACTTTCATAAGATGATAGGCTAGGTAAGGTTAGGTTAGGTGGTAGCTGCCCTAATAAGGGGAGTTCACTTGGACAACATGAAGCTCCGTTGTGATACCACATGCACTAAAATAACGGTGACGTAGATATATCTACTTAGAGAATCGTTTGGTAGCAACGATAAAGCTCCGAATGATACCGATCTCAACTTTGGATAAATCCTCCGGAGATCCAAGTGAGTCGCGGCCGAAGTACTTTCGCCTAGTTCTAGCAAAATCTGGGCAATCAAGCATAAAGTGATTTGGTGATTCCACTTCATCATCCTCCATACAGCTGCAGCAGGATGGAGTTTCCAGTATATTGAGACGTACCGCATGGATACCCATAGGACAGTGCCCCGTCAAAACCCTAATGACCATTGATAGGTGAGCCTTAGTGAACCCAATTATTTCAGCAGACCTCCTGCCATCCACGTTCGGCCAGAAAGATCTTGCTATCCTGCAAAACGTGGTGTCCGCCCAACGTTTGCTGAGCTGACTCGAGGACCAGCTATGGAGGAGCAATCCACAGGTGGCCAGCGGAATCCCGAAATCCCTACATCCATCTTCATCCGGTTCAGTTGTACCGATGCGGACTAGGAGATCCGCCTGAAAGTTACCCGGGATATCACTATGGCCCGTGACCCAGATAATCCTAATTGTAAAATAATTCGATGCAATCGCAAGCGAGGTCAGGCACTCCCAGACCACCCTCGATCGCACTGTAGTTGAGCTCAAGGACTTGATATCCGCTTGGCTATCAGAGTAGATGTTAAGGTCCCTGACCGTAGTAGCACTGGATAGAATTTCATCCACCGCATCCTTAATCGCAGCAACTTCCGCTTGGAATACACTGCAGTGATCCGCCAACTTAAACTTGCTGCTTACTTTTAGCTCTTTACAAAAGACGGACCCCCCCCCGAACAAAGACCAACCTTTCCGTTCAATTTCGACCCATCCATGAACAAGTTAACCGGTCCCATGCCCCAGTTGATTCCTCTTCCCCATTCCTCTCTTGGTGGAATGACTGGGGTGAAGGTTGTATAGGGAGCAGTTATCGGCATACAATAATCCGTCCTGTCCGGGATAAAGTCGAAACTGTTAAGAAGGCTAGAGTGTACGAAGTCAGAAAGCGCATCGCCCATATCACGAAGCCTGACTAATTACCGGGCCGCGGCCGCCTTTCCCGCAATATCTACTGGATATATGTTCAGCATGACGTTCAGTGCCAAGGTATGTGTTGTTCTGAGAACGCCACTGATACCGATCAGCACCGTCCGTTGCACTGACACTAACATTTTGGAGGTGCTCGCCGTGTCCAGTGCTTTCCACCAGACCAGCACCCCATAGAGCAGAAACGTAAGATGATAAAAAGAAGATAAGAACATTTAAGTATTTCCTTTATTTAAATGGACCAAAAGATATGAAACATTTTTCGGAAACTAGATCCATGCACCACCTAATTAACCGTTTTGTCTTATACGTTTACCTGCCATTTAACTCTGAACCACTTTTTAAATTTCAGATCTCTAGCCCGTTAGGAAGTTTCGTATTATTTCGACCGCAAAATTCCATCCCTTCAGTAATATTTTTCCAAATATTTCGAGCCGTGCGTCACCTAACGCAAGCTTTTCTCGCCGATGGTCTGACCTACGTGTAAGTTTTCAATTTTCTAGCTTAATGGAAAGCGACTTAAAAACCGATCGCATTCTCCGTATGAATCTCTAAATATTTCGATCCTTATCTAAGTGGATTTTTATCCTAAATATTGCATTTAATAGTGCTCTATTCTATGTTTAAGGTTTTAAGTTTCTAGCACACCGAGAAGTTACTTAAAACTTGCTCGCAAAATTTCCCATGTCAAATTGTGATCGGGTTCTGAAGTGTGTTCCAAGTGTCAAGACTATAGACGGGAAGATACTCAAAAATCCACTGCAAGCTTCCCAAATTTTGTCCAGAAATTCACAGAAAAACATGCAACGAAACTAATTAAAGGAAGTATGGGATTAAAAAGTATTACCTAGTTCCAGCCGGATGTCACTGCACAACTCCCAGTGTCATCAATATAAAGAGAAAAGTTTGGTAAAATGCTCTTTCTAGGATAAAGTAGTTGTACTAATGGCTTGTTATATAAGGCACTATCTAAGAAATAAAAAGTAACGTCTCACACCTCTCTATTGCAGGGGCCTTGGGTCCGCTTTATTTTTACCCAATTTGGTTATTTTTTTCTTTCCGTTCCCACTCAGCATTTAGGTGAATAAATTTTGAATTTCCCTACAAATCAATACAATTTGATTACTCTTTCTGACTAAATAATGAGTTATCATACAATTGAACAAAAGAAATAATCAAATGTGAACACTTTTGATGATCAAAAACTGAAAATCATTTTTCGATCACTTTTTGGAATCATTTTTGAAGTCCCATTGATGATTAAATTTTAATATTTCATAAAAGTGAACAAAAAGAATATTCAAATATGCTTAACTTTCGACGAACAAAAACTGAATATAGTTTTTCAATCACGTTTTGGAATCATATTTGAATCAAATGTGTTTGCTTTAGGTGATTAAAAATTTATAATCACTTTTAATTCAGCTTTTTGAATCTTTTATGAATATATTTGTTGACTGAATAATGAATTTTATACTTGTTTATATTTTACTTTTCATTAAAAATCTTGTTTTTTATACATTCAATCATGAAGCTAAGAAAAAATATATAAAAATTTTATTATTTTTACAAAAGATATTCTTCAAGATGTAAATAATGTAAATGTGACCGAAGATTTCCCCAACCATTTCTCCACCTTCGGCTTCCCAGAAAATACATAATGGTTGGACAATACAAAGGTTGTGAGCTATCTGAACCCCAGTTGAGTGAAACTATGTTGACATACCAGGATACGGCTTCAACATCCCCTGTCGTATCCGTATTTTAAGATGTAGACGATAATAGCTGATGTTGGATGTTGTAGTCGCAGGTGTATATCAGTCAAGTTTGTTTGCGAACTAGTGGTTCGTATAGCTCACTTCCGCGCTTTATTCCCCTGATGAAATAAGATTATTATGTAGTATCTTATTTTGAATGAGATATGAAGAATAAATGCATGATAATCGCATTCAAAAAGGATTCAAAAATCTCAACCAAAACGATTGAAATATGTTCACGAATATGATCAAAAGATGACTGTGAAAAGCAGTTAAATATTACTCTAAAACAATTAAAGCTCAATTTTACAATGATATCAAATATGAATAAAAAGCGTTTCGAAATAGGAATAATAAATGATTATTCAAGAATAATCACATTTAAGGTACATTTTTCTCCTAACGATACCTTAATTTTCGAACAGAAAATGCTTTTAAATTTAAACGTTTTTAATCATCTTGGGGTATGATATTTAAATATTTTTTGATCAAAATTTTCAAAAAATGCTGGCTGGGTGTTTATTGGGTAACTTATATGTATGTTTAGGCATGTATGAGTATTCATATTTAAAATGCGTATTTCATTCCTTAAAAGTCACATATTTTCCATGAATCGTACATACATATGTACATATATAATGCATGTGGGAATATTCATTTGGCGAATAGGCGCAACGCCCGCAACACACGAACACCCCTAAATACAGGACAACCTGCACAAATCCACGCACACACACAAAAGCGTGAACCAGAAAAGTTGGTCAGTGTGAAGGCGTTAAGTCAACAAATTAGACCACCGGACGATATGAAAAATGGGCAATTGGGTTAACTAACAACCAGTCTGTGTGTAATAGCCATTTCTATTTTATGGCAATAAGATGTGCGAATGGTTGTTTGTATTGTATGTGAATATAACTGTATGTTTATGAGATTGGGTTGATCAAAGAAAGAAAACAAAAACAAGTGAGGAAAAAATGTTTGCTTATTCTAAACAGAGACACCTTCTAAACTTTTTTTTTGTTTTTTGAAATGCAAAGGAGCATTACGTTGCCAGTTCATTGAAAGCCGAAAACTGTAACTGTCACGAAATAGCACACTGACAGAACGGTGACAAAACGTTGGTGCAAGTGTGCAATTTGAACTTTTCGTAGACCTTTATTATTTCCTTTGTTGGTTTTTTGTGTGTGGATTTTAATTTAACAGTGTGCACCACAAAATGAATACATAATACAATACATAAATACATACATACGTATGCACATTAGAGTGTTTCAAGAAACTAAATTTACGCTTATTTCAATTCAATAATCCTCAAGATTCCGTTTATTTGGGGGGAAGAAGATGATGCCTACCTGACCCAAGATGGGAATATCTTTTTTCAAACACTCTAATATAGAAACACATTTAGAAGAAGAAATTTTAGATGCTGTACAAATTTTGATACTTTGCAAACAATGTATGTATGTATATGTACATATGTATGTACTCGTATATATGTTTTGGTAGACCATGCATTTGCATTCTTACACATACATATACATTAATATGTCGCTATCACTTTGCTTTGGTAACAAGGATGAAGAATTTTGTGTGTCCGATGCATTTCCAACGTTATTTATTGCTCATCACAGGTTCTCCTTATGCGGGTGGTCATATGCTTCTTTTATAACTTTATGTGGCTATGAATCCATGGATGAATTGTTATTGTTCTTTAAATCAATTACTTGAATGCAATATAAAAGAGTAATTTCTTTAAAACCGCAACTAAAATCATGAATCAAGCTGATCAATGCGGAGGCTGTGCAGATGCAAAGAAAAAAATGTTTAATTGTAGTAAGATTGCACACAATAAATATGGGAAATCGACAGCAGCACACCCTAAGGCTTTTCAGTGTTGTCGTCGGTTATTTGTACTCTGATGAATTTATTATTTTTGCAGTTACGTTGCAAGAAGATGAGACTACGGCTTCAATGCATTTTCTGTTGGTCATCGTATCATCCCAGCGGTATGTATTTATGGAAATTTTATTATGAGTGCGACGAATAAAAACCCAAAAGCTTCGATCGCTTGTTTATGTTAAGCAAATGAATGAAAATACTGCGCCTCATAAAGTATTCCTATCGGCACCCTAATTTACAAGCAGAGGAAAGAGGAGACCTCCACTGAGTTGGGAAGAACGGGTGAAAGAAGATCAATCCGTCAACATCGATAATAATCTCTGGAACGTGTGCCCTTCTTATTGCCATAAATGGTCAATGTAGTACACAGAAGTTCCGGTGATATACTGAAAATTCATTTAAATTTTCCCGCTGCGGCAAATATATGAACAAGATAACTAAACCAGTGTTGACATTTACAATGTGACTGAATGAAAGTGGCTCACAGGGACCTTCAACTTTTTATCGGGTGATGAAAAGTAAAGTCCAACCTGAGACAAGGCTTCCTCAGATGACAATTTATTTTGAAACCTTTGGCGGCAGCAGCTTATATTGTCGAGCACTCTACCTTCAATATCACAATATGTAGTTATTGAAACTATTTAGAGGGTCGGAATCTCCAAATGCAAAAACCCGTGTGACATTGACATACTGATGTTGAAACATCATGGATTCAAAGATGCAAGCTCTCTAACAAAGATCTAGGTCGCTCTAACTTCTTTCAATACCGTAGACATTTGAGAGTACGCGGCTAAAACTTTGAGTCTAAATTTTGATCCATTCAACTTGTTTGACTTGAATTAAAAACCTCTCAATTTGCTACAGTTTGTTCGGTTCCAAATATAAAACTTAACTGAATATTAAGTCTAAATTTTCAAAATTGTTATAAAACCAAACCCAAAGACATTGTTAAATCTAAAAATGGAAACTTGTATACACTTCTGGTTTAGAAACAAAATTCGAAAGTTTAAACTTACTTTTGGTTACAGGAGAGTAGCAAATTGAGGAGTTTTAAATATAGGTAAAAGGAAAAATTTGCAATGACCCATAAATGACATACAATTAGGCCCATATATCTCATGTAGATATCCGATAGCTTTTTATCTGTTTCTGTAAACTTCTCTGCTTCTTCAACCCAAGTGTCAACCTTACCTACCAGTGGCGAATCCTGTTTATTACGTAGGCGAGGTGAGACCTCAAGTTCTTCACGGAAGGAGGGGTCTGCATAGCCTAGAAGGTTCAATGTGGTCATACTACAGAAGGGCTTAAACTTTAATGGTGCTGTTTTCTGGAACATACCGGATAAATATCCGGCAAAGGACTACCAACATCGATAAAAATCCCCAAAACATTGGGGGCGTCACCTTATCGCTACGAGAAGAAGAAGAAAAAAGAACTTCTCTTGTTTAAAATTGGAAACAGGATGCAAACATTACTCGCTAGATCCATAAATGATTGTAAGTTTTAGAAATAGTTTGACAGTTGCATAGTGAATTATTGATTTTTGATAATAAAGCAATAATGAGATGATTAAGAATTTGTATTTTATATGATTGAGTTCAACAACGGCTTTAATGTAGAAAACTAGACTAATTATTTCATTAAGATTCTGTGTCAAATTAGTATAAGGGCCTCATTCATTCTTTATTGCTAACGAACTTTTGTAAAATGGCGAAATAAGTTATCAGTTCTGCCATCTTAAGTAATTCATGCCCAAATCATTAATTTTAATTCCGATAGACCATTGATGACAAGCAAAGCTTCCAATACTCATTACCTTCTACTACCTACATAATTGTTACCACTGAATCTAAAGAATTGTCTTTAACAACTGCAGAGGCGTTTTCGCCATTTGATGTTTTGTAAATGTAATAAATTCTAATAGCTCATAGATTTTGGCGACATTCAGTCAATACAATAAATTCACTAAATTGCAATTAGCGAAACTCAGTTCTTTTACACAGATATGAACATATACATACATTAGGGCGGGTCGATTTAAAAATCGCTCAAGTTCGACCCAAAGGGGGGGTACAGGGTTTGAGGTTCCTTCGGCAAAGTTTCTTATTTTGATCCCTAGAATATGATTTTCACAGAGCAATGGGCGATTTTTTTGCCTCCCCACAAATCGACCCGGCCTAACATACATACATATAATAATGAACATTTATACATTCCAATACATCAGGTACATTATTCTGTATAGAATTAGTCAGACTATAAAAGGGTATTATAATTCAATGACCACTGACATTCCTAAGGATGGTAATTGTTCGCGTTTAAAGTCACACAGAAATTTGACGACCACGTGTATCAGGGAACTAAATACAATATCGCTTTGTCTCCATTCAATAAATGCCATACCGTCAAATTTATTTAAAGGAATTATGTTGAAGGCATTTAGAATAAAAATAAAAATAAAGTAAATACTTAGCGCGATTTACCTCGGAGGAGATTTAGGCCGAGCTTCTCTTCCGATTGGCGTCGTGCTTCTTTTCTCTAGAAATTGGCGGAATGGGATCGACATTTTTATGCCGACTCCGAACGGCATCTGCAAGGCAGATGAATTTTCATTAAGAAGTTTTTTATGGCAGAAATACACTCGGAGTGATGTCATCTAGTACAGGAAAATTTACATGACACTTACATTGAGGTGCTCCCAAAAGTAGATTCGGATGCTGTTATCTAAATTGTTCCTGAATAACATTTTACAGCAATTGATATGGCACAGGGAATTTCTTTTTATTTAGAGCAACTGCAGTAGGTGAGAACATTAAAATTCTGATTTTACTCAGCCCCGTGCACTTTTGGGCCACCCTTCTTTTTAACCTTTCTATGTTTATACGTTTGCATGCTTGTTGAAACTAATTACCAGAGATTGCAAATATCAGTTCCCGCCACCGATATTTTTAAATAAAACAGTTCAATGACCACTCTGCAAATAACTGTAAAATGTTGATTTCGGTTTCTCACATAGAACGACCGATTTGCAAGCAAAATGGTAAGTGAACGAGAAAAACCGATTACCAAGAAAATATAAATCACGTTCTCTTAAGATATATGTTATCTCACAGAGTTGCTGTTAACGAGTGACATACCTAAAAAATAAGAAAAGATGTCGAATGTCGAATTTTTATCGAAAAAAATAGATCGGTTATAGAAAAGTTCTAAATTCTTTATAGAAAAAATATCGATTTATTATCGAAAAAATATCGATTATCAATATGCCGATGTTATAAGAGCAGTCGGATAATATTTCATATTCGTAGATGAATTTTTCCGAACCCTAATAAATGATTCAAAAATAGTACCAAAACGATCCTGAAATAGTTGCTAACATAGTCCCGTAATTATTTCGAAATTACTGCTCAATGACGGCAAGATAATTCTATAAGGATCTCAACATAGTCCCGGAAGTAGCCTTGACCCATTTCAATGGCGGCCGCCGTGTGTGGTGGTAGTGTCCTCCTCCTACCACACCGAATATCCTAGGTTCACGCCCCGGGCAAAGCAACATCAAATTCATAGAAACAAATTTTTTCAATTAGAGGAAAGTTTTTGTAAGTAGGGTCGCCCTTCGGCAGTGATTTGGCAAGAACTCCGAGTGTATTTCTGCCATGACGACCTCTCAGTGAAAATTCATCTGCTTTGCAGATTCCGTTATGAGTCCCGTACTGCCAATTTGTAGGAATAATTAAAAGAAGTACGACGCAAATTTTAAGAGAAGCTCGGCCTAAAATCTTTTCGGAAGTTATCGCGCTTTAAATTTATTTATTTTTATTTCTTTATTAATCTGAAAATAGTACCCAAAACAACGCCGAAGTGATCTTAAAATAGTCCCAGAATGATCCCGACATTACTACAAAAAAAGTCTCGAAATTATCCCCAAAAATATGCGATTGGGACGTAGTACATTTTTTCTGGTTAAAAATTTTTAAGAATAACAATTATTGCAGACCCTATAATAACCAAATGTTAGTTTTCATTATGTTAATTACAACAGAGAACACGAAATCCATACGATTCTCGAAACCTATTTCGGTCGCAAAATAACAGCTTAAAAACCGCTAGGCAATAAATCACACCGAGCGATTTCAGTGGGAAAACATTTGAAAATTTAAAATTAATCACTTAGAAAGACCGAAAAACTCCAAAAATAAACACACCTCATTGACAATGCTTTTTTTGTTTTTGGATATCGTTTGTTATGAGTGGTAAATCGAATTGCTTTTTCTGGATAACCGTTAAATGTAATCTCTGCTAATTAGTGACAAGTTTGTGGTATTAAAATTTTCTATACAAAACGCTTGAAAGCAAAGTTTTTGATAACAATGTAATCTGTCGGTGAAACACAGAAAAGCACGTTGATAGAAATTATTTCACTCAGATTCATTTCCGATAAACAATAATTTGCTTCATCAATTTTACTCGCGTAATTCCATTTAGTCAGATTTATATATGCCCACCACGTTAGCTATTACGAATCTATCTGCTGCAATATAAATATTTTTGAACAAATTACTTAAACGAATAAATTTGTTAGACAATGATAATCGTTTACCCTGAATAAATAAAAATGTATTTGTTGCATTTATGATCCTGCATATGGGTCATTATTTTACAAATCGTACGGATTTGGAGAAAAAAAATTTCACTTTTTTAAAAGACACCAAATTTATTGGTTGGAATCTTTTTGCAATTTAAGTCAACACATATATCAGGATTTCCTCGAAAAAAAATTTTTTTTTCAGAGATCTGCATGTGCTCAGATTCGATGGGTAAGCAAACTTGCCCACATTCAAAATGCTATATCTTTGGTTCCACTCGTGGTATCTTATTAATTTTTGTTTCATTTTGATGGTAACAATATTTACTTTATAACTGCGTTAGAAAATATTTAATTTTGTAAAATCAAAATGATGAATAAAAAATGATTTTTTTAAATAATTACATACTGTTTTCCACCACGAATATTTTCGAAAAAATATATATAATATGCGATACCCTTTCATCTAAAAAACGCTTTTTATTTTAAGTTGGACAATTTTGTGGTTCAAAAGATATTAACTCATTTCTGACCTGACCGCGAGCAACTTGCTTACATTTACTTGCAGCAGGTACGTGCTACAATTGTATACAGCCAACGCCTGCCTGTGTATGCATGCATGGTCAACTTAACTACAACATACATACATATATGTACTTGTAAATAAACCTACTAATCACTTAGCAGGTAGCTAGTATTTGTGTTTTACCAAATCATTATTGTAGTACAATAGGCAAGACAATACAAATAAAAAACTATTTCTATTTTTTTTTATTTATTTTTACCCATCGAACCTGAGAACATGCAGATCTCTGGAAAAAAATTTGTTCGAGGAAATATTGATACAGGTATTTGCTTATTTCGTGTGAGCAACTTAAAAAAGTTTGATCCGAATCAAAATTATGAAATCTCAAAAGTTGTTCGATTTGTAAAATAATGACCCATATGTGTATATGCATATATGTAAGTACTTTGTAGTATGACGAAAGTAAAAATGTAATCAAAATGTTGGAGAAAATTGATTGCTCACTTTGCACGTAACGGCATCGAAAATCGGCGCAAACCAATAATCATTTTTGTTAAATAGCATAAATTAGGTAGCGTATCATTGCCATAAATACTTGAATAATCATCAATTTTTTTATTATTTTTTCGTAGATTAGATAATGCAGACATTTTTTTTTATTCAATTGTACTAAAGTCTCTTACCTTCCTACTTGGGTCTACAATCATATGAGATTTGCGTTTTGTTTTCATCAAAAACGGTTTATCGTTAACAAATTTCTAAATCAAATTTTATTTGAGGACGTGCAGCTCATAAATAACTAAACCGAATTTTCAATGGTGAGTAATTTCCATTGTAGGAAATCACCTGCTTGAACATTACATACACACGCAAACATTTGTATGCATGTTTGTATCAAATCCATAAAAAGTTAAAATTTTGTTAAAACTGTCTTCATTTGGTCAAATCTTGCTGGAGAGTAAATAAACAGCACACATACACGCACACATTTACAAAAAAGTTGCTCTCGCACAATTCTTAAGTTATCTCGCTATGTACATAGCATTCACCTACAGACTGTCGCATTGGATTCCAGTTACACAGCTAGTTCTATGCTCTTGGTCGAAAAATATTATGGATAACTGCCCAGAAAGAATAGATATCGACACAAGATTTTGATTATTAAATTTTCAGTGCGAATTTAAGTTCAAACCGGCCACATTGGGCGCTTTAACTGAGATGAGAAATAAAATTTTACGTAAACGGCCAAGGTGGTCATGTTTAATTGAGCTCAACTATAACTGGAGCTTAAATTCGTACTTAAAAATGGCAGGCTAAAAATCAAGCCAATTTTAACTGTAGCTTAAACGCGGTATTAACCTTTATAATCGAAGAATCATATGTGGCTCTTATTTTACCTGAAAATGAAATCCAGTTGACAAAGAATCCATGGTAAAAAGTAAAGACTAGGCAACAGTGACTCTTTGGGTTTCCCCAGTGAACCGATTTCGGGGCGCTCTTAGCTCTAAAATCTTATAATATCTAAACAAAATACCTGCTGTCGTCTAGCAAATAGTCAGCGCATTTGCGTGCTGGGCCCGTATAACGTTTTACGATCAGTGACTGAAACCATTTTCATTCAACCGATAAATAATTTATTGAATAATTTGGTAACAATTTAAAAAACGTGACATCAGAACGGACATGGCGGCAGCTGTTTCGATTATACTTTATAAATCTCTTCAAAGCCTTTTCCCCCGGGAGTGAAATTCGAACCCGCACTCCGACGATGGTTGAACTATTATATACACCTTCAGCCACGTCATGTCTTAGGTGTTGTAAACTTATCCCAATTGCTTTTCTTGAAATTTTTATTCTTTGCACATACATACATACTTCGTATATCAAACGATGATTATGCAACGTCAAACTATTTCTAAAATCTATAATAAATTATGAATCTAAGCAGCACTCGTAGCCGCTAATTCACATATTTTATTAATGCGATCCACCATTTCAGAGCTATAGTGATTCAAAAAATGAGTTTCGATCACGGATCGTTAAACGTAATACGGGCTCTGGCAACCATAATTTCGAAATAGTAGAAAACTTCGTTTTTTGGTAACCTGCATTAACACAAACAACAACGCAAGCTTACAAAGCCAGTGAAGAATTATTCCTGAAAACAAATGCTACTTTGGACGGTGTACGCTATTCAAAATTAAAGTCCTCCCTCGGCTAATGAAAATCGTGCACGCTTAACCGTGGTCTTAACGTGGTGTACGCGCTGAATTTTTATTGGATACCAATAAGATTTGATAATTTGCTCATTTCAAATGGATCATGCATGAAATACGTAAGCTTAAATAGCGAAATTATTATATATTTTATTGCCCAGACATTCCCACAGTATCTCTTTATTTGCACAGCTTTCAAGTTTAGGGTCCATTAAACCTGTCACCCCCTAGAACAGCACCTATACCAGAAGCCGAGTAAATTCAATTGTTCGGTGTTGCTACGTTCCGCTATAGGGTATGCACTTTTTTGCACAAAGAGCATTTTTATACCTGGGAATGAAGTCGGCTTGTTAATGTAAATGAATGAGTGAGTGAAGTAGATGACGACGAGTGATCCGCTTGCAGAGGATGTTCATAATTATAATAAATTGTTGAAAAGTGGCGAAGCTTTTAATTGAAACTTTTGATGCCAACTAACATAAAGTACAATAATGAGAAAGACATGAAGATGTAATTAAGTATGTTAGCAATAAAAATTATCCTTTCATTTGTTCACCCTCTTATGAATTGTTTGTCTTTATCAAGTCAGAAATAAATAAAACTAAAACTCCAAACTCAATTGATTATATTAAGTAGAAATGTTATATGGAAGCAAAGCTGCCTTGATATGGCCACCAATTGGTAGGCACGAAGGCACACAGACAAATGAAAAGCAATTTCGGCCAGCAAATAGTGAGTACGGAAACAGCATCGCCGATATACCCATGCCGTTTCGATTTTTTCGGTCCATATTTTCTTCGTAATTGCACATTTCATGAAAAACATCAACAAAATTTATTCTTCCAATGTCAAAATCAATTGCATTTTAAAATATTAAATATTATCAGAGGCCTAACATCGATGTGTCGTTTGCATCCCCAATAGTGAGCTGACGCGTATGGCGGGTTGTTTTCCAGATAGCACCTTGCATTCTTTTAAATTTTTATCTCCTTCAGTTTCGTCTGTAGTAAGTTTATGTGTATATTTATTAATAATATTTTAGAATAATTCAGATAATTAGTTAAGGTTAAGAGAAACAATTCATATAGTTACAGAATTAGATATTGTTTACTATAACGTCCTCAACAAGGCTTCTAGTTTGCAGTCTCTGAAACTAACTAAATACATTTTTTATTTTCTCTTGAAATCGGTTAAGATTTCTTATGACCCGTACAGAAGCAGGGAGAGAGTTGAAAATTTCGTACGACGTGTATGTATAAAAACTTCTGAAGTGAGACCTCTAGCATGCGGGATTTGTACCGAGGTTTGTAAGGTTGTAGACTTCAGAAGGACAACTTTCTAAGTACCCCGATCTAATAAAGAAAATGTTTTGGACTTTAAATAAATATAGATGACGACATGGTAGTTTATCTAGTCTCCCGAAAAATTTCATAGCGGGAGACCTGTAGTTTGCACCACATATACGTCTTGTAATTCCCTTTTGGAGTGTTCCAATGGGTGAAAGCTTACTAGTCGAGGCGCCACCCCAGCAGATAATCCCATATTGAAGTTTCAATTGGACTAGACCATAGTTAACAGCTTTTATGGTAGATAGTGCAACACTTTTTGAGACGATACATCAACTTCGTTTTATTACTAACAAGTAGCTTGTGTAAAGCAAACCAAGTCCTCATCATATGGACATCGTGGCTAATATCACATATTAGTTCGAAGTAACTCGTTGTACTATACGCAATGGCAAGATCATCTGCAACGGCAGTCGTTTTGCCCTTCAATGGAATTGAAAAAATTGAATTAATATAAATGAGGAACAGTACCGGGCCAAGGACAGAGCCTTGGGGTACGCCAGATTAACTTCCTGCAGGCTACTGTAGTAACTACCCACTTTAACTTTTTGTATTCTCTTTGAAAGATAAGATTTAAATCATTTATGCATAAAACCATGAGAACCTACACGATGTATTTTATCCCGGAGTATATCCCTACCAACCATATGAAAAGCTTTTACTATGTCGACAAATAAACCAGCACAGTTACTTTTGTTATCTAGAGCTTCGCACACATTTGATCAGAAATCTAGCAGAGTATCCTCTGTTGAAAGTCTGGAACGAAGGCCAAACTGTATGGGGCTGGAAAAGTTCAATCTATCTAGAAAATTCACCATCCTATTTTCACCGCATTCTCAAACAATTTCGTAATCGTTGGGAGTAGAGATATTATCCGGTAGTTATGTGCGTCCCTCTTATCCTCTTTTTTGAAGATCGGGATTACAATGGCATTTTTCAGATCATCAGGAAAAACACCCTGACTTTTATTGAATAAATATTTCAGTAAATCTACAAAATTAGCAAAATTCCTCCTAAATGGAAATTTAAATGCAAACGTTATTTTAAAAATCTTTATAAACCTTTTGTATTTTTTATGAATAAGGGGGATAGAATTTTAAAAATAGAAAACACCTTCAACCCCATTATTATCCCAAACGCAAAAATAAATGAAATTAAAAAATAAAGTAAAACTTTAAAATTTGTTGTTAAAGTAATGAGCATTGAGCGATTTACAGTGCTATAAATAGAAATATAGATCAGTGTATAATATTGTGAAGGGTTTCCGTTTGGGCATGAAAGCTCACGTCAAAGGAAGCCAAGTGCACTTGAAAACGCTGTGAAATAGTGAAAAAAGTGATTCTGAAGTGAAAAACTTCAGTAACTTTTAAAAGTCTGTTTGAAGTAACGCAGAAATTTTAGGGGTGAGCACACAGCACACACTCACACAAACAGAACAATTTTACATATGTATGTATGTTCTCTGCATTAGAATGCATGCGTGTATGCATTTGCATATGTATAATGTTGCGCATCATTAATTTTTGTGTCAATTACTTCATAATGTAAGATATGTACGTATGTAAGTACTTTTGGAAATATAATGCTAGGAAATTGAAAATGCTGAGAATTATATGGACTTGAATTCTATTGGACTCCCCAGGGACATGTACTATCCCTATTTCCCGATAACTGACGCCAATTGGGAGCACCAAGAGAGGTGAATTTTCCTCCACCTACCTCTTCCAACTTAGTGGATGTCTCTCCCTTCCTCTACTTCCAAACTGCAGTGTGGACCAAAGTACTTTCGTATAACATAACCTAGCTAGCGAAGCCTTTGGGATTTTATTCGCTGCGCTATCTTCCTATCTCCGTAAAGCTCATACAACTAATGTTTATACGTCCATGATTCTGAGCCATACATCAAGACAGGTATGATGAGCGTCTCGTAGAGCGTGATTTTTGTTCGCCGTGGGAGGACTTTGCTTTTCAATTGCCTTATCAGTCCAAAGTAGCACTTGTTGGTAAGAGTTATTATCCGTTTGCTGCCTAAGCAGACATGGTCCGAAAATAGACAAACACACGATAACTTTATACATAAGATATGCACATATATGCGATTTTACTGTTTGAAAAAGTATTTTTTGAATGTTTTTATTTCCGTGAGCCATTCTAGAAGAAATTAAATTCATGTACGACGTGTCGTATGAGTAACATTTATTTGTAATGTCTATTGACCATGAGGTGCGACTGCAAGCGGGCGTCTGTCATGGATAAGCGGATCAGTTTATACATATGTAACTATTTACGAGAGCTTGGGTCAACATTAGGCTTAGCAATCGCTACACAGCTTCCATTGAAGAAGACAACAAAGCTTTGGAATGAAATTTCCTTCCTGTTAACGATAACGACAAATGTTTTAAGGACCACGCTTACAGGATGGCAGGATATCTGCTCGATTGGCTGATGACTGCGTGAACGCAAAGACAGGAAGCACGACGAAAGGGACAAATCAAAACGACAGTAACTAAGTAGAGCCTTTCAAAGTCAGCCCTCAACGACCGAGAGGAGAGAAGCGCGATTTGGAGCCACCCCGCTCAGCGGGTTAAACACAGGATGACCAAAGAATGTAACTTTGGTCCTACAGTTGGAAAAAATATAGCTGCCACAAAATTACATCTCCCAAGAAATTGAGTTTAATCCAATTAGCTCCAAATATGGTCATATTTTGAATACAAAACCACGACGGAAGGTATATCACGGTATATCCGGCTTCAGATGAAACCGAGAAGTGGGAGCACATTTCCACGCTGCATATGGAGGCAGCAACGTGCGGTTAGAAGGAATAAACGCAAGTCTCAATGGCGTAACTGCGAGGAGTTTCAGATGCTTGCTAAAAAAACAAAAATACTTGGCATGATTTACCTCTGAAGAGATTTAAGCCGAAATCTCTTCCTGTTTGAGTTGTGCTCCTTTTCATTTTTCCTATAATTTGGCGAGACGGCACCTATGTATATGTTTTATGCTGACTCCGAACGGCATCTGCAAGGCAAATGAGTTTTCACTGAGAAGCTTTTCATGCCAAAAATACACTCAGAGTGTTTGCCAAATCACCGCCGAGGGGCGAACCCGCTTAGTAAAACTTGTTGTTAATTGAAAAACTGTTTTCTAAAATTTTGGTGTTGCTTTGCCGGACGGACTGATGAGCTAGCCTTTCCTTATAGAGAGATCAAGAGTTCACAGAGAGCATGCATAAACTCAAGATCAATTCTTCTTTCTCATTTCTCTGCTGTCGAATATGGTTGCGGATGGGAACACATTCCGAACCAGAGTGTTTTTATCGATTCGCATAACATGACCTAGCCAGGGAAACCTCTGAGCTTTTATTCGATATACAACGACCCTCTGCGTAAAGCCTTTACCGCTCATCAGTCCTTCATGGTTAGGATTTTATATTCCTAAACCGGGACGTGGTTCTCGTTAAAGCATTTAGAATATAATAGTTTGCAAAAATATTTGCACTTCAAGTCTTATTTAACATTTCTTATGCGACTGCAGCTATGGATTCATTTTTAGATTCTTGGGGCAATTTTTTTTGTTTGAAATATATATTTGCTCATGCATTAACGCATACATTCGTATCTTTTACCTTGTTGTTTTGATGATCGTTATTTGATTTCTTCTAAGACAACAAAGCACTACTTCAAAAATTAATTTTTTATCAAAACATTCATTCATCATTTTAAAAGATTTAACTCGTTTTTTTTCTATTGAAATAAGTTCATTGGTATTTATTTATTTTCAATTAGTTAATCTCATTAATGTGTGCTCTCAATGATTATATTTATGTATGTGCATATGTATGCGCGCTTCCTTTTCATTAAATCTTAAGCATTTAATTAAATCACAATTTATATAGCTTTGAGTTGGCTGTAATTCATAGTAGAAAAGATTTACATCACGTCCTCTCGTACACAAATCAAAACGAAACAAGAGAACACACCCACAAATGGTCCAACGTTTTATTACCTTGGTTAGAGTTTAGGGCGAGCGTAGTACCCACGTGCATATTTCCTTTTTATTGAGTTGCATTTTACATGTGCACGAGTTAATGCATATGCATACATTTATATGTATGTATGTACGTACTCATATATATTTATCTATAACCAAAAAAACGAATTATCAAAGTTTCGAGTCTAAACATTTTCTCAAACTCTTCTGGAACATTGGGCTCGTAAGGATAAAACCATTGAAAATCTCTTTGCAATAAAAGTTTGAGTTTGGAAGCATTTTGAAATGTCATTTTAATTATATTCAGTTCCGATCCTCTGTAAGATGGGTTTAAGAATAAAGACTTTCTTGATTTGACAATTAGCTAAAATCCCATACCAAAAATTTGACTTTTAGTTGATAACGCTATCAATATTTATTTGAATTTCATTCGAGCACTAATTTGCTAGTTAAGTGTGACAATACCCTTTTTTTCTACCGGGTATAATCTACTTTTCACATTTATTTTTGTATGTGCATGTTTCCTCCTTGTCTTAAACTTTTGGTTTTTCTACGGTAATAAATCAGGGCATTCATGTACAAATGAGAAATGGGTGATCAAAATTTAAACAAGATAATATGGAGCGTTAGCAATAAAAAAAATCCGAGTTTCGACTTTTGAAGGTTTAGCTAGTCATATCTTAACTATCACTCCCAAACTTTTACTCCAGCTTCTTTCTTATAAAACTGATTAAAGAACTCTTGTTAATTTATGCCCAACTATGTTACAGGTTTTTTGTGTGAGCCAAGGAACTAAAACCCTTTTTTTTCGACGATACCTTGCCCATTTATTAAATATTCGAAAATCGTTGGCTGGCTGAGTGTTCAAAAACGCCCTATCTGAGAACTCGATTGAAGAGCGCCCTATTTCAGATTTTTTTTCCATAAACGCTCCAGCCAATGTGAAAATGTATTGAATTTATGCTTAGAAAGGACGTTTTTGAACAAAATTCTGAAATGGTTGTTTTTTAGGGGAACTGAAACAGGGCATTATTCAAACGTTTTCTAAGATAGCGTGATTTCGAAACGGTAGCCGAAATAATAACAACTCACTTAAAAAAACGGGCGCTATTTTTCATCTTTGGTTAAAAAAGAAGTATGTAAAGGTGTACATCAAAACTGGATTTCGATCCATCATAACTCTGTCACTTCTAAACTGATTTTTAACATTTTCAATTTCAAAATAATTCGGATATTGTCGTATTTTCATAGCTTGAGACAATCATATTTGCATGGTTTTCTAATATAAAATTTTAATAAAGCATAGCACATAAGGTGAAATGGAAACCTTGTGAATTACCTATAACTTTCCACACGGAAATTTTTGAAAATTTGGGAAGTTGGTGCATGTATCATACTCAACTTTTTCTTATTTCTGGTGGTTGCTCTTGAGTTGGAAATAGCATCGATTTTTTATGAATATTCTAAACTGTTAAAATAGTTCTTGTCACTTCTTCAAATACCACTTAGCTATATGCATGGCATATTCATGTAACATCAAAACTGTTAACCGTTCTTAAAAGTGCATAATAAGGTCCATTATATAAATCGATTCGAAAGAAATTTCTTTCGGATTTGATGCAAAAATTTATGAAATTTTACAGCTTTTGAATTGCAGAATCTAGTTACAGAATAAAGCCCCAGATGTCTTCAAAGTTCGCCGAGCCTCCCCTCCAATTTGTGGTGTTTTACCTTACATCTTTCCTACTTTTTTATCGCTAAAAATATATTTCTTTTTCAAAGTACAAGAAATTTCGAAAAAAATCTAAATTATTTAAACATTTTTTTTTATTATTTAACTTTTATTTTTTATGCGTTTCTGTATGCAATTCGAGGTCATGGGCTTTTAGTATAATTCTTTTTGCTTTTTTCTGAAATGCACCGCTTGATAACCTATACTCGGCTTTCAGAGGAAAAAAGTATTAAATAACCATTTAAATTGTTAATCACTCAATTTTTTATAAAAATACATATATAAAAATGTAATATAAGTTGAAGTTTAGAACTTTAGTTCAATTTTTCTAAGAGTAGAATTTTTCGAGATCCAGAGCTCACTGAATAACAAAACGCTACAAAATGTTCCTGGTTTTTGGCCTTTTTTTCTATAAAGTAATTACGTTTAAAAGTTTGTATGAGAAAAAAATCCAAAAATCTGGAAAGTTTTTGGTGTTTGAAAACTGGGCTTTGGTTTAATAATTTAAAGTAAAAAAAATTCACATAAACAGCTATAAAGCAATGGATACATTTTACTAGCACACGACACATTCATATTTTTAAAATAAGTATCACTTAACTAAAACTCACTTTTCTTTTCGTTAGTACAATATTTATCAAGTTGTCGTTAACTGTCTTTTTAAATATTATTATCTCACACTGAAAACTATATTACTTGAATTGTTTTTGCCCGCGGATTTCGTGCTACAAATAACTGAAACCGTTACCGTGCTCGTCGCTGAACGATAACATTGGCTTGAATGGAAACACGAACACCTGTCGGAGTGCTGATGCCTTTGTACTGCGTGGTTCCACTACTCCAAACGGAATGAATGAATGCTGGCTGTCAAGGTTTGCTCTTATATATTGGCAAGGTGTAAATCGCAAATGCCGACAGCAAAGCAACAACAACAAGAGCAATAAGAAAACTATGTAAAGACAGAAGTAGCACAATTTTGACAGTAGACAGAAAGCAACAGTTGCCAATATAGCAAAACAAAACACACAAACAACAACAATAATGCTAGCAAAAGGAACAGTCGCCATTGGCGCAGGATTTAAATGTTGGCATCGAGTTGCGTAGCAGACGAGTTATGGAATGCCAGTAAACGAAGTTGTTCGTTCGCAATGTTTTTCAAACATACATATGCACACATACTCGTATAAAAATAAGCTCACCCATAGCGGCAAATGCTTAAAAGTATTCGAATTCGATTCATTGTGAACATGTGCATACACATACATAGATACATATGTATGTATATAGTGCATAGATAGTGAAGGCGTTATAGTATTCTTTGGTGTTTCCTTGTTGATATTCACGCATACCTGTTTGAAAGTAAAAAGCAGCAGTGATAAACAGGGTTGCCGTTTTGGTCCAACCAGATCCAAATTGCTAGTTCCTCTTTACTTTTGTAGGCTGGTCGATATGTTGATCCCCCTAACTAATCAGTTTAATAAGGAGTTTCAGTTCAAGAGTTATAAACTATCATACTTCACTGACCAAAGAGGTTTGCCTATTACCATACCTAAAGTCTAATTTATATCCCAAGCAGGATAGACATAATTCAACCATTTCTGTAATTTCTTTTAATTTCAATATTTTTTTCCAAGTAGTCTCATTTAAGAGCCTTAAGTATTCATAAATCGAATTTAACAAAAAGCCTTTCGACTGTATTTCAGCAATAAAAATATTCTCCTCAAAAAATGCCTTCTTAGCAGACGCCGTTTCATGCCGACATAAAACATGCTGATCGACCAATTAACAGGAAAATCTAAAAATCAGCACATCACAAATTGGAAGAGAAGCTTGGACTTAATCTAACCAGATATACCGCTCCAAAATATTATTATTTTGCAAAGCTTGCAAGTTTAAAAACTGATTTGACTCATACGTCTCTGACTCATACGTCTGTTATGATCGGAATCAATTGGCATTCCGACAGAATATTCAATCGCATTAAGTAGTGAATTGTGACAATGAATTAAATTTAGTATTATAAGGCCTAAAAAGCCCTAAAAACAAATAAATAATGATATATCGCAGAAACAGTTGCTCATAGGAATAATATTATACATTTTTTTTGTCTGAAAATGTCTGCGATAAAACTTAACAATTTGAAGAAAATCGCAAATTAATTTATTTTTTGGCCTTTAACCTAATTTCTTTTCATATTCCAGAATGATGCAGAATTTCTTAATATTAATTTAAAAGATCGCGAGTTTGAATCGAGCTCAAGGCCTAAAATAATTATTTTATCATTATTATTGTTATGATATATTTTTCTTTATTGAAAAAATTTTTAATTAGAATAGAAGCAAGAACCGAATAGAAGTAGAAATAATGAAGGCAAATAAACAACCGCTGTGATAGCTGAATGCTTATAGCAGCGGCGCCTAACGTTGCCGATGAAGGAATTTAGCAGTTCTCGAAATCGATCCATACAACGAGCTTTGGCAGTTGTCTAAATTTTTTCTTTCTTCTATTCTAATTTCAAATTTTTTCAATTAAGAAAAAATATATCATAACAATAATAATGATAAAATAATTATTGTTAGGCCTTGAGCTCGATTCAAACTCGCGATCTTACAAATCAGTAGGCCGATATAACAAAAAAAATTGTAATTAATTTAAAATATATTTTGAACAATTGTAATCTCTTTCAGCCTATGGAAGTAAATGCAACTTCGAATGTCTATTTTGACCAGAATAAAATTATATTTTGTAATCTTTATCAAATATGCCACCATTTAGAGTTTATAGAAGATTTATTTCTCTGGAAATATTTATCGTTTAATATTAGAAAATTATCACACAAATGATATCTCGAAAGGCTGTAAGCTGATTTGATAGAATTTTTGAGATGCAAAAGTATTGTAAGTTGGCAACATTGGTGACGACTTACCTGCATTCGTATGTATATAATTAGTATGTATGTTAACTATCAGAAAAGCCAATTGCTAGCTAGTTATTGATGATGAATTGATATGTCTTGCTGACCAGATATCTAGCACTTCTGTTTTGACGATAATGACGTTATTAAAACAACAATCAGAGCCCGTAACTGTTGTATATTTTTATTTTCAAAAGCGTTGTATTTAAGTTCTATTTTTTTATTTGTCAAACACTGCAAGGAAAAGCTGGTCATATCAATTGCGGATCAATTCATCCGATATTTCTGTCAATTTGCATCATAAAAAAAGCTGTTCAATCAACTTCGCACATATTGTTGATTTTTAATTGAGTGTTTCAACCGTCAAATCAACAAAAAAAAAGTCCTAAAATGTAAGCCACAGCTCTCTTTAGAAAAACATAAATTCAGTAATTTTTTTCTAATTGTTTCTAAAGATATTGATATTGCTTTTCCAGGGCTTGAACTAGAGCTTGCGATTTCTTCTCGAACACAAGCGAGATTTTCGA